>BJBW01008024.1:0-15349 GCA_004320125.1 Scolopax mira
CTGCCATGGGCAGAGACACCTTCCACTAGAGCAGGTTGCTCAAAGCCCCATCCAGCCTGGCCTTGAACACTCCCAGGGATTAAAACCCTTTGGAATTATTGATAAATCTGCATGTTCATCGTGCAAGTGGGATGTGATACTGTAGCCCATGCACTGCTGGCAATGCTATGGGTAGATTTCTTCATGATATATCATCTCAACTAGAGGGGGAGCTATGTGTAGTCCTTCATCTACTTTGGCATAAAATAGGAAGCTGGTATTCCTTAAACAGAGGCCTGTTTTCACTCAAGAAAGCCTAAGGTTACCCACTTACCAAGGCAGCTTTTTGGCAGCATCAAAAGACAATGCCATGACAGTCGTGTAGCATATAAATGGTAGTGACAATGGGAGGCAAATTCAAATTCATATAGCTAAAAGTTAAAGAGTAACAGTAAGAAACACCCACTTCCTCTACCTTGTCTTGAAAAAAAAAAGGTGACTTTTTAAAAAATGTGTTTCTACAAGAAGATTCTGCAAGGAATCCTTCTGAACTAAATTCCCTGTCATAGTGGCAAGATCTTTAATTTTCTGAAATACTCCAGGTTTACATTAAACTGTATTAATTATATCAGAAGAATATTGTTTAGGTTGCAAAGTCAAGTGCTCAGCAATTAGGAATTGCAGGAATTAAGGCTGCCTGTGCTCCTTCCTACATATGTGTTATAAAACATCTTTTAATTGCGTGACCATAAATTATTTTTTACAGGACCCTTGCCTCACAGTTCCTGTTTGATGCTGATCAAGTCACACAAACCAAAATTTTCAAAAGTCATCTCTAACTATGTGTTCCTCGTTTTCTAGGTGCCCGACTTGAGATCATGGGGTCTGATTTGCAGAAGTGCTGAGTGCTTACACCTCCAACTGAAGTCAATGGGAGCAGTGCTCTGACTGCATTAAGTGCTATAGAAAGTTAACTACTCTGAGAAATCAGGTTCTAAGCAACTCATACTGAACATCTCAAATGAATAGATGCATTTGACCTTAACTTCTCTGTGCCTCAGTTCCCCAGCTTTCAAGTGTGGGGGTAATCTGTCCTTCCTCACCACTCTGGGATGTTGGAAGGATAAATTAATTCATGTTTGTGAAGCACTCAGACACTGAAGAAATGAGTGCATTAGAAACAGGAAAGATGAGAGAATGTGGTCCTTCTAACAAGCAGGATTTGAATACCATGGAAAAAAAAAAACCAAGGACCACATATTGTACTGAGAAAGCCAAGTATTAGTAGATGCTTTTCCAAAGAAAATCATCCATCTTTCAAAAGAAAATAAAAGATGAAAGGTTCTCTAGAAAAGACATACGTGATCATCTAACAAGATGGTGTCAAAATGCATGCACAGGATGGGCTGAATTAATTCTTGCAGTTCTTAAATTTTGAGTGTTTGATCATGCAACTTGCTTTCAATGGATTTGCTATCCATTTCTACCTACTTGCTATTTGAGAAAGCAAATTACACCACCGAAACAAAATCCATTCACTGACAGTCACGGGCTTCATTAGCAAGATTTAATTCTACTGATACTGCTCTGAGCTTGTAGTGGAGTGGCAGTGACAGGTTGGTTAGGTCAACCAAGGAAGTTTATTTGTTTCCAATCTCCCATTCTGTCCTTGTCAAGCTAGTCACAACCTTCCCCCTCGCTCTCCATGCCATGATTAACCAGCCTTTATCACCAGTTCATCTCTATGTTTGTTTCTTGTCCTCTCTTTTACAGTCAGGCAGTTTCCTCTCTGTACTTCTTAAGCTGTGTCAGGGAGTTATTTGTGAGCATGGACTACAGCAGCAAAGGAAAGCCGTGTGTAGTCTTACTGAAAAAGTGCAGTGTGACTGGAATCTTTTGAAGCCTTAAAATTTAGATAATTAGAATCAAATGAATGTATGTAGAGATAAAGCTGCTTGGAGAAACTGTCGTACATTTTCTTGAGAGACAACTCTTTATTCTAGCAATTATTTATATACCTATCAATAAGTTTATAAACTTACTAAAATAAGTTTATTCTTAAATAAACCTTGGGTTTTTTTTTTTCCACAGTGAAATTCAAGACACTTTTCTAAAGCTAGGAGGCACCAGTGCATCTCAAAAATATGTCATCAGAACTGTGAACTGAAAAGTTTGGCTTGAGCTGTTTTCACTGAATTTTTCTACAGAATGAAATAAATTCATCCTAAGGAGACATATCCTAAATGTAGAAGTCAGTTAAAATTTGATCACCTTCAAATGGGATGTTTCTTGCACCTTTTGACACTAACAGGAGTTCTTTCCCACCGTTTTTGTTCATTTGCTGTGTTAGTTTAAGGAGTTGTGCACGTTATTTTTCACATCTAAGTGGCATTTTCATCTGCAGGGGGAAACTTACTGTAATATAAAGACCTCAAGCTCGTGTATATTCACACAGTGGACAGTGCTTGGCAGGTTATAAAATCACACTGTAGCTTACTGCATACTAATGTCGTCATGTGAGAAAGCCCATGGCTATCATAACCTGTCATAAATGAAAGACACAATTATCTTCCTTAATGTCATTAAAACTCCACATCTCTTTTAATTTCAGACCCTCTTCTGCGTGACTACTGGGTGTACGAGGGCTCTCTGACCATTCCTCCCTGCAGTGAAGGTGTCACCTGGATATTATTTCGCTACCCTTTGACTGTGTCCCAAGTGCAGGTAATGGCTGTGCTTAAAGTGACCTTGGATTATGGTTATGAGCTAAAGGTTATAGCGTGCAAATATATATATCAGGACATTATATCTGTTCTCCTTGAAGATCCCATTAGATCAGTACATGGCTTTTCAAGTAAAGGTTAAGCCTTTTGAGTCACTGAAAGCAATGCAAAGGTCAGAGATGAAAAACCTTGTTATCATTTATGATCTGCATTTAAAATAATTCTTTATTAAAGTGAAAGAAAAAGAAGTCAATGGGCAAAAGAAATTCAATTCTTTGTAATTGTAAGCTTTCAAACATCACTGCTTTTTGATGTTAAAGGAACAAAAAAGCACAGGGAGACACTATGTGCTGGAGAATGAAAAATGTTAACGCAGTACAGAGTAGCTATATTGCATTGAACTATATTTAAGTTATCATGCTCTTTTAAAATTCTGGTTTTTTATTAAATGTCAACTGGAAACTACCTATTTAAACTTGATTTCACACGTATGTATTTTAAAGTGGGTTTTTTTAAATTCTATCTCTCAGTTGTGTGAGACTTTCTGTAGAAAATATTTCAAATCTATCTACAACTAATCCCAGTAAAAACAATGAAACGTCCCAATGAATATTTTCCCATAACCTGCAACCCCCATCTGGAGGAATGTGGGTTTAATTTAAGCAAAACGATCTAGAATCCTTGAAGCTGAATGCCTTAATTTTCATTGTCTGCTCTGGAGCATGTGCAAAGAGAAGGAAAAAAAGTATAAAAGGTGATAAATTCAGATTTAAATTATTTCAGCTTTTATAATCTAAAATTTTACTCAAAGTCCCAGCATAATATTTTAACAATTTTAACAATTTGAAATTGGCAGTGTTTCTTTTCACATGACAACTAAATTCTGGTTCTAATTGTAGGATAAAAGCAATAGCTCCCAGTAAAATTATTTGTATGGTGGCTGCAGCTTAAATGTATCCTATCATGAATCTGATATTTTTTTTTGTTTATGAAAGGATCAGTGTTATGGCTGCTTATTACTGAGTAAACAGAAACAGAACTGTGTTGTCATTATTAGATGCAGAACAATTTTTAAAGACAGAGTGCATTTTGCAACTTAGGAGCTAATTCTGTTCATATGGGTAAATAAGAGGACTTAATCAGAATTATAAAGACCATATCTATAACACTGAGACATTGTATAATACTTTATTTCATGCTATTTACAGATTCTGTTGTCTCTATTCCTTTTTAATCCAGACAATACATGGAGGAGAGCACAGTTCAAGCCATCCTCATGTGATGGGAGATGGCAGGGGGGTGAATGAAAGAGAAATTCAGCAGAGAAATGCAACTTCAGTTAATATTCTTTTCTTCTCGTATACAACAAGAAAACAAGGAACATGGTGTGAAGGGAGTAAGTCTGCAGGAGAGGATATTGTGCCACTGGTGTAACACCTGATAATGATGGCTTGGACGGGTGTACACTTCACCTGGTGAAAAACTGGCTAGATAGCTAGACCCAGAGCTGTGGTGAATGGAGTTAAATCCAGTTGGTGGCTGGTCACAAGTGGTGTTTCCCAGGGCTCAAAATTGGGGCCAGTTGTGTTCAATATCTGTATCAATGATCTGAACGAGGGGTTCGATTGCACCCTCAGTAAGTGCAGATGACACCAAATTGGGAGGAAGTGTTGATCTGCTTGAGGGTAGCAAGGCTCTACAGAGGGATCTGGACAGGCTGGATCAATGGGCCAAGGCCAGTGGGATGAGGTTCAACAAGGCCAAGTGCCAGCTCCTGCGTTTGGGTCACAACAACCCCAGGCAGCGCTACAGGCTTGGGGAAGAGTGGCTGGAGAGCTGCCTGTCAGAAAAGGACCTGTGGGTGTTGGTTGATAGCCAGCTGAACATGAGCCAGCAGTGTGCCCAGGTGGCCAAAGTGACCAATAGTATCCTGGCCTGTATCAGGAATTGTGTGGCCAGCAGGACTAGGCAAGTGTTTGCCTCCCTGTACTTAGCACTAGTAAGGCCCCACCTCAAGTACCGTGTCCAGTTTTGGGCCACCCACTACGTGTTGTATTAAAAGGTAGAGATCAGTGCAAATGCATTGCTACTGAATTTAAATATATTATTTTTATATGTCGTTAACTTGTAGAACTTTCTTCTGTGGGATATGAATGAACACAGCTTATGAAACTTCAAGTGATTAATATATATGGTAGTAGCGTCTGTAGTTATAGCTGGTAAGAGACAAGTTCAAGACTTTCTATTTTTATTTGTCAGGACATAAAATAGTCAACTTCTAAATGTGAATAAGAAATAGCAATAAAGAATGACACAGTCTGATACAGAATAGGTTTTATTGCCTTCCTCTGATGAAGCTAGTTAATGTATCAGAGATAAGATACTCATTCATATTCTCATTTGCTGTAATTAACATAGCAATATTGATTAGCTTAACAAACTGTGGGTCACAAGGGAAAATAATGAATAAAATTGCAGTTCTAGTTCATGGTTACATCTACACATTTTCACGTGTACTTATTTTGAAACAATAAGAAGTGACTGGTCTGGCATAGGCTGAGCGTTGCAAAGTAGAGAACCTTTTTCTATTTCTCCTGAAGACATTTATAGATAGTAAAGTTCAACGGATGAGTTGATTTGCTACTGATCTAAGTCAGTGTTAAGTGAGAAGAGATTAATTTCCATGTGCAGCTGGCTTCAGCAGCTGGGATCTGAGTGTGTTGGCTATATGAACACCCAAAGAGGGAGCCGGGACTGCAGTGTCAGCCTGTGCTTTCCTGGAGTCTGATGTCCTTTCCTTGCTGCAAGTCGTTTTCTTTGACGTGAGGCTTTGCTTCCATCAGAGAGCCTTCATGGATACTTCTGTGAGGTCTGGGTAAAGTGTGCCGGTGACTCTTCCTCCCTGGAGAATAAGGACCTTGCAAATCTGGTTCTTGGAGTTTTATTACTGACCTCAGTGGAAGGAAGCTTATCTGGAAAACTGCACTCTGCAGTGATCTTCTTCAATATTCCAGCCTTCCTTTTGTGGTTTTTGTCATTCTTGTTTGTCTTAGGTTGAAATATACAGCCCAGAAAGAAACTGTGTTGACTGCTTTCGTGAAACACCTCGCCCGTGTGCCAACGCTGCTGAAAACCTGTGGGAGAAAACAGAAAAATCCCTACTATTAGGCCAGTAAAGAGCAGGAGATAATTGAAAAAGAGTCGCTTGTGCTTCTCTCCACTATATTTTTTTTTAATTAGTGGAGAGTTTTGTGGTTTCCTGAAGCTTAGAACAAGTGCATTGTCCAAGCCACTCAGAGTAGGGATTTTAAACAATGGTGCAACAAGGAGCTGTCGTTCTGCTGTCCTCATTGTTGGAGTTAACTGTTTTTTGTATTGAGTGGTGAGGTCTCTAGTCCTTTTGTCTACCCCATTCAAAATCAAGACCTTCTAAAAGGAAACAAATAGTAAGTAGTGTATGGATCTGGAGTGGGATTTGTGCAAAATTTACGTAGTCTGTGAAATAAAGCAAATCTCTGAGAGGTTCCTGGTATTCTGTTCCCAGAGAAGCAGGTCTGTGTTCTTGGAGGCATGTGAAATTTTCAGTCAGAAGGAGAATGGTTCTGTTCCTCACCTGGAAGAAATGCTTGTAGAGAAAACATGCATGTTCTATTCTCCAGCAAATAATTAAGTGAAAGGGAAGAAAGCAGTGTTCAGGATCTGAATACAGGGAAGTGGTAAAACCATTCTTTCAAAATTCTACAAAATACAGACTAAATGCTTTTTTACTCAGTAGAAAGGTGACTGTTAACAATGTGGATTTGCTTCTTCACTGGTTAGAACTTGACCCTGAGTTTTGGCGTGAACAGGGCTAACTGGGCCTTAGTGTCTTCTGGGCATGAGAAAAACTGTTATAAATGGCTGTTCCTGTTGAAAGTGTGTGTGAATATCTAAGGGTGCTTAGCTGTGTGCCTCTGAAATATCTGTTTCTGCAGAAGTCCTATGGGGTGTGCTTCACAGCATTGGCTTGGGAGGGCTTGGGAGGAGATAGTAGGTGGTTCTGTGTGGGTTGAAGCAGGATGAGTAGGGCACGCATGTTGCTTTATCACATGGAATTTTAATAGGTAAAGCAGTGTTAGCACAGCTAGTGTCCCTCTCTGACAGAAACACTCTTCAAGAGTGAAGGACACGATGTGTAGAGGTCTGTGTCACGGGGGGTCTGAACCACGATTTGAAAGACTAAACAAGGAGGCCGGAGATCTCAGAAGCAATTCCCCCTTGGAGCAGGGCTACAATTCTTGACTTCCCCAAAGACTAAAGAACAGGCTTGGGGATCAGACCAGTCCTGCTTTCCTGACTGAAGAAACTGGAATCTGCTTTGTGAGGACTACCTCCTGGAGAAAGATTTCACTGTGGGGTTTGGGACAGAGCATTTGTAGTTACAGTAGGAGACAGCTTGCAAATGCCAGCATTGCAGAGAGAAGTCTGCTCTTCTCTCTCCTTCATCTGTGTTTGTTTGAAGTCTCTCATTCTCAAAAGATCAAACAAAAGCCATGTTCTTGTAAAAAGTTCCTTCCTAAACTACAATTATTTCAGACTTTCCAGAGTTGATTCAGATGATGAAAGAGGCTTCCTTAACAGAACTCATTCCATGATTTACTCGCACTTGATTCCTGAAGACTTTTTCAGTTCCAAGTCCATAGTGAGTTTGTTTTCAGTTTGCTTAAAATAAACAAACAAAATCTTCTGAAACAGGGTTCTGTCTCTAAAAGACCTTCAAGGAGCTTTACAGTTCCTTCTGCTTTTTGTCTTTGGAGTCTAAGCTGTTGCCTTATATCATCTCAGCTGGAAGAACCTGAGTGTTCATTTCTAAGCACATGGCATTTAAAGAAAATAAAGCAGAGCAGAGCTACCCTCCAAATCAGGTAAATAAGTCTCTATTAATTCTGCTGTAGAGTGGAAAACAACAATGAAGTCTTCCAGGTTGCAGTAAGAAAGTATTCTCTGCAGGCAGTATAAGAATAAAAATGCCATTATCTGCTGTTTAGTAAATAATTCCTTTTAATTCTGGAATCACACTTGCATTCAGTCTAGAGAACTTCATAGGCTGTTTTTCATGGAGAAATTAACTCTCTATAATCTCTTAGGTGATAAAATGATTAATTACGTCATTTTGCTTTCTGTGTAGCTTCAGTTTCAAGTTTCAGCTGAGCTGGAAAGTGAGGCATCACAGGGTCAGTGCAAGGATGAAGGCTCAGGCTGGGGCAGTCAGCCTTCAAGTAGGCTTGCTGCATCCAGCTAAGATAGCCTGTCAATATGCCAAAGCAAAAGCAAACACAACATTTTTAGTACTTGTATCTACCTATTTAAAATACCAAACTCTTAAAAATAGCACTGTTGCACAATAATGTCTGATATTGCTGGGAACTGTATTGATTTTCTTAGGTTTTTATCAGACAGAGCATGATGTTGATACTAGAGATGGAGATGGAACCTACTCGCATTCTTCCCGATGCCAGATTAGATTTAGAAAAATCTACACAGAGTCTATAAACCGGAAACATATTTGGTTTTGACCCATTGAAATGTTTTATATTGATCTTGGACTGTATTTGATTTTTTAAGTACACTTAGCACCTAAATCTACAAAACTTTTGAAGTGGTATTTTGTTTTGATTGAAAAAAACATGCTTTTCCACATAAAATGTTAACAGACTTCCTCTAAAGCTGAGGGTCTGTTCAGATTCTCCTGGTTAAGAAAATAATTTTCATTTAAATGAAGCAACAACTTCAGGCAATAAATAAATCACTGGAAGAAATCCAAAACAATTTATAGTCACCACGTTATTCCTGAAATGCACTTCTTGGAAGAAGACCAGAATGATTACTCTCATGTCACAACTGTGAGGTTAATTCATAGGATATAATCTACAATGGCTAAGAAGGTTATAGATCCCAAAAGAAGTTATGAAAAAGCGACAGATAAATTTGCCAAACCATATGCATAAAAGTTCTTATTTTTCTCTATATTTTAAATGTTTTGACAGTGTTGACAACTGTTTTAAAATGTTATTGATGGTGTACATTGACCTTAGTATATGGTACCTGAACACTCCAAGTTTCAAAGCTGGAAAAGTTGCTGGGCTAGGCTGATTTTGATCATTAGTCCCATAGTGAAGAATGTATCTCAGCTTCTCCATGTCTGTTTTTCTGCCTTCCAGATAGAGGAATTTCGTAGACTGAGGACGCATGTTAAAGGTGCTGAACTTTTGGAGGGCTGTGATGGAATTCTAGGAGATAACTTCAGACCAACTCAGCCACTTAGTGACAGAGTCATCAGGGCTGCATTTCAGTAGCAGAGGAGGAAGAACAACAGCAATAAATCTTCATTCAGGTAAGTAAAAGCTTAGCAGAAAACACAAAGCATTGAAATAATTTTCATGGAGGAGATTTAGCTAAGGGGAAAAACACCACTGAGTCCATTGCAGCTAATCTTACGATATATTGTCACAATTGTAATTTTGACACTATACCATTTTGTTTTATCCTGTGGTATAATAGTTTGGTTACTATTGGTTCTTTACTGGCTGGAATTGCTCAGTTGCTATTAGTTTTTTTAGATTTAGTGAATTGAAATATTTGTATTGACTTCAGTAGGCAATGGATCTCACAGAGTTTAATCACAGTTTCTTCTTGTACCTTTAAATTTCTCCTGCTGGAGTGAGCAACAGCACAGTATGCATAGGTTATATGGTAGATTTTCCCAGTTACTGAGGTTCACTGGTTGATTTCTTATCGTGTTTTGAAAAGATCAGTCATTGGTGAATCTTTCTAATGTTATCTGTTAAAAAACAGGGTAGTAGTTCAGGAAGGAGGGTTTTTTTTGTATCTCTTCTCCCTTGGCTTGTTCTTTCCCAACAAGACTGCATCTTGGACAAAACCAGTGCAGATAGAAGAGGAAAGTAATTAACTTCTGTAATGGCTAATTTTTCATATATCATTCATCAAAGTAGTTCCTGCTTCTTGTCCTCAGTGATGTTTTGAGCCTTCATTGGCTCACGTAGCAAGAATGTAAGGATGATGTTGGATTCAATGCGTAAGACATACTGAGCATGTAAATCTGGATTATCCCCACTTCAGTTATTAAAACCTCCCATGTCGTGTTCCCCTAACCTCTATCAGCTACAAATAAGTTCCCTCAATGCTCAGGAGTTACTCCTAAGCCTCATTATACTTAGTTAATCAATATTTTACTATAATGAAAAACCTGGTAAAGAGATTCTTCGAGAGTTAAAGAAAATTTGTCATGAAGATGACTAGTTACTTTGAAAGTTGTGCATCAAGACACCACATTGATGGTTGATTTTATAATGAAGTGGCCCCACCTTGATGCAAATAGTAAGACAGCTAATATGGGAAGTCTTCAAGAAAAGAATGAACCTATTCACTTTCCTTCTTTAATAAGCCCTACTACTTTTTAACATAATAAAAACCATTGGGTACTCCCTATTACCCTATTTTACGGTTAGAATCCATTATATAAAAACATCAGTTTTTCTATCTGCCCATTTCTTCAAAGCTGTATACTCCCAAGAGTATGAATTCACCCAGAGTTTCACCTGGAATCATGCTGCCGAAAGGTTTTTGATAAGCATTTTTGTGTAAGGACATTTATTTGTACATTAAATTCTTGCCCTGTCTAGGTCAATGGTGGAACTCCTTACTTCACGTCAGGCTCAGTTGTGGAGTTAAGTCTCTTCAGAGCATGCTGTGGGTCCAGCCCCCAACTTCATATGAAGTGAACAAATGATCAGGCAGCAGATAACCCCTGAAAGAGATCGATAGTTCACTGCTTCCAAAAATGGATCCATTAAAACCAAGTGGGAAGATTATCCTTCCTCCTGAGTATGACAGAAATTAAATGGGCTGGGACAGTGGCCAACAATTTCATGGTCTTTCCATATAGTGTAAGCATTCAATATAGTGTATGCATCTAAACAGTTTTGAAGTAAGAGTTTATTTGTATTTTATAACCTTATTTAATATCCACATGCCAGAAGTTAAGCAAAGGAAGCAAAACATTGGTCCTTTCATAAATATTGTTTTCTCATTCCCATATTTAATTTTGGACACATTCCTAAGTCCAGTTCTCAATTACATGGTTCTCTGCAGTCACCAAATGTCATCACTTTAATCTTGAAATGGATGTTTCAAATTCATCCCAGCTTCTGCATAAAAAATTACTTGGAAAAATCATAGCAATATTAAAGTACAATTTTTCTCAGAAAGTGAATAGTGCCCTCAGGCCAGTGCAGGTAATTCAAGTCTGTAACAGTGAAATTACTTTACATGCTGAGTTTGAATTTTAAGCATGAAAGTTTCCTTTACAATGCTGGAATTGAAATGTAAAAAATTTCCCTTTTGCTTTCATGTTTGAAATTTTATTACATTTGTCAATACCTATAAAGATTTGTTTTAAATAATAAGATTTATCTTGGCCATGCTTCACAAAATAATCTGCAGTTTTAATTCCCAAATGATGGAATTTTTAATGTAAAATGATAGTAGTCACTGTAGGGCTATGCTAATTTCGGAGTCTCAAGCACTGAGAAAGAACTGTGGCTTTTTGTAGCCCACAGAAGAAATAGCACTTGCCTCTCTCTACACCTGATTGAATTATCAGAAATTCATTTGGCAAGATCTTCTTTTTAGTTTTGGATGCATCAGTCCAAAGAGCAATGAAGCAATCAAGGGTTTACAATATATTCTTGCTATTGAATCTCTCTCTGGGGAGCTGGGAACTAGCTACACGAACTGTAAAAAGAAATCATGTGGCTTTGATCATCTTTCTTCTATGAAAAGGGTGAGAAGGAGAAGAAAACAATCCTACCTACTTTGTAGAGATTTTCTCACAGAGTTCTCTCCAGGAGGAAAGTGTTGAGGAGCAGTAGCTCCTCACACAGACCTCAGACATCCTCAGAAGAGACACCTTCCCTCCTTCATAGGAATGGACCTTGAGCTGGGACTGCTGATATTGGCTGAGTATTGCTAGGAAGGCTCAGTAACAGATGGGGAAGTAATAGTTTGCAGGGTGGCATCTAAATAGTGATCCAAGAGGGAGCATTTCTTCCTTTCAAAGAGGAGATTACCTTGTATTCTAAAGCTCAGGTATGTCTTGAATAGTAGAATTACAAACCCACTGGTGGATTTATTTCCTGCATGGTGCCCCACTGCCAAGGCTGCTGGAACTCCTGTCAGTAGAGTTTTTAATATTTACTTTTATTCCAAGCCAGTGTGGTGCAGCCACTTGAAGAACCTTGAGGAACATTAGTTTTCCATAACACTGTCACTCTGTCAAGGAAAGAAGGGGACAAGTGTTTCCATATGTGTTGTATACACAGGAGTAAAAGAGGTTGCTTGAAAGGTCTAAGTAGTTTTGACTGAATCAGAATGCAGGGTCTTTGCATGCCATGGGGTTTTTTTGAGTGAATGTTCCTCTATCATGAGAAAAAGCAGATCTCCAAATAACTCCCTCCGGTTCTAGAATGAAGTTTGGTGAGGCTCTAAAGAGAACCTTCAGGAGGATGTAAATAGGTAGAACTGTGTAGCTCCGCTTCTCTCAAACTCAGTGAACTTCAGAATAAGTTTGTTTCTAGCTAGTTTTGGCCCTGCTTTTCTGCTAAAATGCATTTCTCTCCTGTAGTCTGGTGTTAATGAGTCTTCGGACTCTGTTGCGTGTGTGTTTCTGAAGTACATCCTTTACAGAACAGCCTTTACGTCTTTTCTCTCCTGCAGTTGCCAAAATTTTTGCATCTGTTTCCTTTGAAAACCCCCCTTTTTTTTTTCCTTATTTCTAACCTCTTTCTATCAATCCAGTAGTGTTAGAAACAGGCAGGTGTTAAGGAATTTGGGGGGAAAGCTCAGTACAGATTTGCTTTTAGACATGGAAGGTGAAAAAATGGAGACCAGTGTTAGATGGGAAAGAACAATAGAATCACAGAATGGTTCCAGTTGGAAGGCTTCTCTGGAGATCTACTTGTCCAATCCACTGCTCAAAGCAGCATTAGCTACAGTGAGTTTCCCAGGGCCATGTCCATTTGGGTTTTGAATATTTGTAAGGATGAAGACTTCACAACTCTTTCAGGGACCTGTTCCTGTGTTGGACCATTCGTGTGGGAAAAAGGGTTCGTAACTTTAGATGAAATTTCCTGTATTATTACAGTTTGTACCCATTGCCTCTTCTCCTTTCACTGGATACTATTGAAGAGTTTGATGCCATCTTCTATACTTATAGACATGGATAAGATACCTCTTCAAACATCTCTTCTTGAGGCTAAACAGTCTCAGCTCTCTCAGCGTTCCCTTCTATGACAGGTGCTCCAGTCCCTCAATTGCTCATTGCTGGACTCACTCCAGTATGTCCATGTTTCTTTGGAAATGGGAAACCCAGAACTGGGCCTGGTACTTCAGATGTTTCATAAGTGTTGAGGAAAAGTGAAGGATTATCTCCCTCAACCTGCTGTCAGTGTTCTTCCTAGTGCAGGCCAGGGGCCTCCTGGCTCATGTTGAACTTTTCTACCAGGATGTCCAGGTCCTTTTCTGAAAGAAAAGGTAGAAAGGATAATATTGTGACTTCCTCAGTGCTACCACTAGGTTTTTTGATACTTCATTCTTGACTCGGAGCCCTTGCTGCGTGCATCAGGCTATTTCTTGATAATATCGGGTGATCTTAGAAAGAGATTTTTGATTTTTACTGTCATATTGCAAAGTTTAACAATGGGTTCAACAAATGCTACCACTCCTAGAAATAAAATAAGAAAAAGCCTTAAATCTTCTATTTTATTAAAGGCTAGTTTTTTGGTAATTAGGGTTCTGACTCACCCTTTTTAAACATGTGAGTTGTGAGTATTCCAGCAGGCTATGTTTTGGAGGGCTTGCCACCTTACCTAATACATAGGTACTTTTTCAGTAGTGTGTTCCTCATTGAAGACAGCATCATTTGTGGTTTCTAATGGATTTATTACCCTCTTTTGAATCCTTGTTGCTTTACATGTAATAGAACTGATTGATAGACATGCCTTTCTCCTCTGTGATATCAGTGGAACAGCTTTATCTGTGAATGACCAAGATGTCTGATTTCAAATCCTTGAATATCAGTTTCAGTTGGTAATGATATTGAATTCAGCCTGGCATGCCTATATATCTTCATCCCTTTATAAATCAGGGTTATAAGTATGATTGCATGCATAGGATAGTTAAATGGCGTTGCTTCCATTTTCTAAGAGGAGGTCAAGTAAGTGCCTGGTACGAAAATCATTGAAATCAATGAGATTATTTTAATAGAAGGCAGCAAGATCTGATTTTGTAAAATAATTCTCTAAAATGATACTGAAAGAATATTTTCTTTTGAAGGTGATGGATAAACTTTAATTTACTTTCCACTGAGCATAATCAATAAATTTAAGAATTTGATTTCTAATATGTTGTCTCAAAAGTGCATGTCCTAGGCACAACTTTATTTTGTATCTGTAAATGAAAAATTGTCTTCCAAGTATGATGATTTTTTGTCTCTATTCCATTTACCTCTCTGCATTAGTCCAGTTCTCCTGAACATGTTTTTTTTTGTGGCTGATTCAGAAACTCCTTACAAAGCGTCAGTTTTTATACACACAAATGCATGTACACATTCACACACACACATGCATTTTTAGTAGACCTCAGGTTTCAGCAGCTGCAAGTTTATCCAGTGTCCTTTAAATTATGGTAGCAGAAATGAACTTGGATTAAACTTCATTCTTAATATAATTACCATCGTCCTAGTTGTACATTCAAGATTAGAGGAAAAATAAATAGATGACATCATTAAAATACCAAAGTTTTTGCTAGGGCTGAGCAACAGGAAGGAGTAATTTAGGGTGGGAGGAACAGAGACTGCATGGCTGGTACTGCTCTGCATGACATGGAGAGGTCTGAGCAGGCAAGTAGAAATGGGCAAAGCATTAATTTCCCAGTGTAGGCTGAGGAGAGAGGGAGATGGGGTGGCCACATGCGATGCATTTAGTGAGTTGATAGTGCAAATTACTTGCTGTTGAAGCTACTGAGCTGCTCTTGTGGCAGCAAAACTACACTGCCCCTTCTGTAGGGCACTGAATAGGACATCGGTGTTGCCGGTGGGAATGAGCTATTACTAAACCAGTAGCAGTGAGCTCCCTCTTTGTGGCATTGCACATTGTATGGTGACAGTAGATCATAGAATATGAAGGGACATTCAAATACAGAGTGAGCTGTGGAGCTGTGCCTTTGAGAAATGGAGGTAAGAGTGGCCCGATGCTGTAGTCCGTGTTTCTTTGCCTAAGCAGATCTCAGTGATCTTCACATTTGAATAGAGGTTTGTGTTACCAATCAGTATGTGTCTTTACTCTCAGTTGCTGGTAGCCTTTGTTGTTCCTGAAGTTCACCAACAAGTTGCTCTGCTAAAGTTCCAGCACTTGGGGAACTTTCCTCTTGTGTAGATCAGAGCTGGAGTGAGCTTTCAGCAACCATACATCATTAGGCTACTGTGAACATTCTTCTCTTATGCCTGGTTTTAAAGGAAAACCCCAAAGATTATCAACACTAATTCTTTAGAAATACAAATAACGATTTCCTAGATGTGACGAAATGCCAGT
>BJBW01008024.1:15441-34110 GCA_004320125.1 Scolopax mira
CTCAACTTCATGTTATCAACAAACCCGGCTATTGTTCTCCTGTTTTTAAGAGCTTGTGTATAGTGCCCAACACTCTGCTTCTGCTTCAGGGTACTTGAGAATGTGCTTGTGATCTACAGTTCAGAGGGGCAAACACCTTTGGCTTGTGAGCCACGCACCGTAATGAGAGACCTACTGGAAGCACACCAAAACTTTTGGAGTATTCAGGGAATGGAGCACTTCAGGAATGGCTAAAGGATGGTGCCTTTTCAGGTTGCTTCCCACTGATTAGTTGTAATAGCAAGGAGTGGGGTTTGCAGTGAGGTTATAAGTTAACCCTGTAACATCAGCCTGACTTGTTTTCCCACAGCTGAGGATTCAAATTAGTGAGTAGCGAATCACTTTTGTTGCTTGTGTGATGTACCTCTGACATAGGAGCCACAGTTAGGGATTTGGTAGCCTCAGGCAGCCCAAGTCATAGCCAGGTGACTGCTATAGTAGGAATCTATGCTGTGTCTGGGCCAGAGCATCAGACTGGCTGGTCTAGTGAGGAAGCCCTAAGTGAGGAAGAAAACTATTTTGAGTTGTAGCCAGTTCCAGAAAGAGTGTCATAGTGGAATTTTCCTTGTTCAATCCTTTAATGAGCTCATCTTAGAAATACACAAATATTGGTGGAGGAATGGAAACCAGTCAAAATCCCCTAGCACCGCTGAGCTGGGCCCCCAAATTTCTTCATCTGTGACTCTCTATGAGCATCACACATTCTTTGCTCTCCACAATGCACTGCTATTGTCAGCTTTTTTCATTAAAAGCATTTTGAGAGTATAATTTGCAGCTGTTTGCTGTGTATGGTTTGTACACTGCTACTTAGGAAGCGATAATGTGGCTGGGAGTGCCTGTCATAAAAAAACACACCCTCACAGCATGTTTATCGGCAATTTCAACACCAAAGCTGGAGTCTGGACACACGCTGAAACTCTGCCTTGTTATTTTTACTTGTTGGGAAAATCATCTTTGATAAAATTACATCTGTTTTTTTTTTTAAATATAGAGACTTCAGATTAGTTACGTGTGAAGTATGGTAACGGGACAGCTCTCAAATGCCAAGGGAATTTGAAGGACATACAAGTACATGTGCCTGACCACAGACAGAGAAGAAAGTCTATGATATGCATTCTTCCCTCAGCTATGCTATACACGTGAGGCAGTGGGAGTCACTTTGTTTTACCTGGATGAAGTCACACAAGAAGTTTTAATCAGAGCATTATTACGCCATTAAAAGTGAAGATCCAGGTAGTCAGGTCTTTACTCTTAGTGGAATTTGTAATTCTAATGATTTCGTATGGATGAAAACAGTGCAGTGAAACAAACTCTTGCTAAGCAGACAGCAGTGTTTTGAAAACAAATAGAAAACAAACCCGGTCGAGTTATTTGGGTTACTGAAAATGTTTTTGCAACTGATAATTGTCACTCAAGGAAGAGAATACCTGCAGTGGCTGTTGTTAGCAACGCTGTGACTTGCACTACAGTTTGTGACAGAGCAGTGCTATAAAGAAAAACGTTATGTAATTTAAAAAAGATTTTTATCTTTTTATCCCCAGAGCTCAAGAGAAGCAAAGGTACACTTCAGTTAGTGAGATGCTGTTAAATGCTTACAGAACTGGATGTAGACTCAATAAAGTTTGACCTTTCCATGGAAGGAATGCAAAGTGTTTCAGGAAAGATAAGGATGCGTAAAGTAGTCAGTTCTCTTTTCTGAAACACTCTAAATTCATGCCTGAACATATTTTCAGGTGATGCTTTTAGGAAGGTGTAAGATAATGGCAATCCATACTCAGTGTTAAAGTGTTTTTCCTGCCCATATCCTTTGATTTTTTTTTTAAGCTCTTAAACTTTTGAATTTAACCTACTGTTCAGGAGGAGCAAGCAAGATGCTTCTACAAGGGAAAAAAGTAGAGACATTGTGTAAAACAATGATGGTAAGGAATAAGTTAAGACAAAAGAAGTAGAAAAGCTCTCCAGAAGGCAGATTGACTACATTTAAATAGCAGAAGAAAGTTTTTGATCTTGTGTCATGATCTTGACCGAAGGCTGCTGCAGTGGGTATCTTATTTCCTCTATCAGATGGAAAGGCGTATTATTGTGGCCATCCTATCTCCTTTCTCCATAGCCTGTTTATTTGCACTTTCTCAACACTTTTGGAAGACTTTGAAAAATAATCCTTTTCACTGAAGTTTTCTTATATCTTCTCTTTCAAATGTGTTCTGTCTATTACTATGGAAACATCTGGACCTTTAGTTCTTAAAAATATACCAGCTTGTCCCTATCTTTACTCTTGCCACAGCTTGTTTCTGAGATAAAGTTACAGTCTTGTATTTATCCCATTTTGTACAAGAAAATTTATTCTAGGTGAGGGATCTAAGTACATAAAATTATTATATGGAAGAATTAGAAATAAATATTCTTGGAAACATAATGTGTTGGGGTTTTGTTTTACATTCTGAGGATGATTTCCAAATTTTAATTGATGTTATTAATACCTTTTTTTTAATAACCAATGGGAATTGTGATAATAGCTCTTAGATTTCCCAAGTATTTACACCGTATAGCACTGATTCTGAAAGGTTTCTTTGTGGGAATGGTTGGCTGATCTGTAGAGGACACCACCAGAAGCAGGGGGACTCTATTTATACATAGGACTCCACCCAAGCAAAGGAAATTTCAGAGGCAGAAATAAAATCTGAAAGCAAGCAAGTCATATGGGCAATTTTCTGTTTATAATACTCATGCCCATTTGTACAGTTTTAACTCAAATATTACATTTCCAAAAACTTTCCAGAAGAGTCAGAGAAGCAGGTGTCTTCATAGCTACAGAAGCCTTTAGCCTGAATAGTTTGTTACTTGACCACATGTATTATGGAACAGCACTATTAATTTAGTGTAGTAGAAAACCTACTCTTAAATAAGAATAAAGGGTAAACACGAATGACAATGCTACCAATGTATACAGTCAGTCTTTTGTCAGACATTACATTAAATATTTCTATAATAAACACAACTGAAATGTTCCGACTGGCTCGTAATTAGGCTCCTTTCCAAAAGTAATCCATTAATGCAATAGCTGCCCAAATCCCAATTCAACTTCATTTCACTGACTTTGATTTTTGGACCAAAAGCATTAAGCTTGAACTAGTGAAAAATGTACAAAATGTGCATTCAATTAAGGAGTAATTAGATACTCAATCACCCTTACATCACACTAGGGATTATCCAAGAAAGAAGAGAGATACTGCTCACTGCACTGTATAAAACACTTTTGTTAATTAGTTTAGCACTAATTGAGATTGAGAAAGTGTCACTGTGTCACAGTATTATTTTGCCTATGCAGAACTTTAAGAACACAAAGTTTTGGGCTTCCTTTTAGCTTCCTAATCCAGATTTTTCAGTCTAGTTCCCTGACCCAGGATCTTCTATCCAGGCAAGAGGAACCTTTCTGTTCACTGGTAGGGGATCTGTCCCTCATTTCTGTAGCCCACTGAAGAACATGCCAAGAGTTTTTCCAAAGGTGGAGAATAACATTTTTTTTTAAAAAAATGTTAAACCTTTATGCCAAACCCCAGGAAGAACCCTCTGTACTATTACATAAAGCATAACTATGGCTCAAACCAGCTTACAGCCTCCCTGAGAAAGGAGGATCCTCTAGATCTGTTGCCTCTTCCTGCAAGCCCCAGGTGATTTTTTTGTGTGTGTGTACATACTAAGCTGTAGTTGGCACTAAAATAACCTCAGGAGAAATGAGATTATTAGTACAACAGAATGAAATGGTTTGGCACTCTCTTACCTACCACTTCTGAACTGAGAAGCAGCTGATGTCCTAAGGTTATGCTAAAGCACGTGATCTCTTGAAAAAAAGTATTTATTTATCTCTGCTAATAATGAATAAGAATATAGCCCTAAAGTGGCAACCAGTAAAAAATTCTCAGTGACTAGTATATTTTCCTTTCTAGTTTACAACCGTGCTCTCCACATTAGAATCAATTACCTGACTGATTCAGAAAGCCAACTGTAAAACTTTCTTTCAAGTTAATAATTTTACCACTGCATTTAACTTTGCATTTTTATTGCTGTTTCCTCCATTAAATCTTCCAGCACTGGCTTTACCCTAAAAGAGAAGAATCAGGACCATTATGTCACTGAAGTATATACCCTGGGACTGCCCCCACCTGCTGTCATGAAATCCCTGCTTTTAGTTTTCCCTGTTTTCCTGGCTGGACATAAACAGTCTTTCAGACCCACTGCGGAGGAATTTCAGTAACATAATTGTTCCATTCTCTTTTCAGAGAGGGGGGAAGACAATGCTCCCACAGTGCCCTCAGATGAGAAATGGAAACTTTTGAGGCTGCTGCTTCAGTTGAGCCACAAAGCCCGTATTGTTTGTCTTCATCTAATTCAGCCTTGATAGACAGCTGTGACAGTCGGTCTGTCCGCACGGCCCAGTGAAATTCTGGGAATGGGGCCTGTACATTAAAAGAAGGAAACACGTTAAATCTTCCAATTCACACTGTTAACTATTTGAAAATGGTAATTATCATTGCTTATATAGTTTCTTTGCCACAGCATTCAGTAGTGGTCTGTCGTCCAGATAGTACTAATTTTATGCTTGGTATGAATGTTAATATGTAGAAATAGTCTATATTGTTTTGAATGTTAGATTTAATTTTATTCCATATCATCTCTTGTGTTGTCAGTAACCATCTTTTCTGTAGAGGAGCGGTGCATTCTATAAAGCTAATAAAAACATTGTTTGTTCACAGAGAGTATTATACAAATTCAGAATTAATTTTGGGGCAGAAAGGAGCGCTTCTCTGCCAAACATATGCACTTAACATGGTTTACCTGAATAAAGATAAATGACATTTGCATTACTAGGAACCTAACTGAAATAAAAGACAATTTTGAAATACGGAGAATGAACGGATAAAACAATAAACAGAAACATCTGGATTATTTTCTACTTGGTCAGTCATGGAACTTTGCAAAGAAATGTTCAATTGAGTCAAAAAATGATGGGCCTTTGTTCTCCTGTGAATTACGACAGTTCCATTTGTTTCTGTACATTGATGAGGTTGGTGGTCTGGGGACCTGCTCTGCATGTGCTGAGCTCCCTGCACAGCATGGGGATCACCAGAACAGATGAGGGAATGGTACTCTAAGCCGAGTTCATAGCTCCTCATTCCTGCAAAACGCTAAGATCTGAAGGACAGAGCCAATGATGTGGTGTGTAATAGTTTTCATCCCCATGAAAGGTGACCATGGTGAGGTCATTGAATCATAGGATGGTTAGAGTTGGAAGGGAACTTGAAGATCATCCTCCACAGCTTTTCTGGGCAACCTGTTGCAGTGTGTCACCACGCTTACAGCAAAGAATTTCTCTCTGGTATCTAAATATAGGACAAACCCACACACCACACACGAACTGGGTGAGGGGGAGTGGATCCTGCTGACTACTTCATGGGTTCATAACTGTGTGTCCCACAGAAACCCATGCGTCCTTTGGAGAGACACCCAGCTGCTCTTGAAGCAGGCATTGCAATAAATGTGTAGAAAATGTACAGTAGGCTGCCCACCATGCTGTCACCTGGGGTTTTTTTTAGATTTAGCAGAATAGCAGTTGGAAGATTGCTCTTTGGGCCTATAGAAACTTGGATTTCTTAGGGTTATGTGTAAGGAGTTCCCTCTCCACCTTCTGCCCAAATTGAATGAACTATAACCTTGTTATCTAGTCAAAGGCTTTAAGATTTCAGTGCTGGCCAAATATTGGCCAAAAAATGCTGGCTTTCCATCTGCAGTGGAAATCCCCAGCACTTTGAGAATGTCCATGTAACAGCTTCACTGGCTGCTGACCAGTGACCTCAACCATTCATCAGTGAGTCCTCAAGCAGCTGCAGCCAGAGACCAACCCCAACACACTGCTCACCAGAGCCTGCTGGTCCAGATCTTGCTACTGGGCAGGGAGGGATCTCTGCGTGAAGTCTGCTGCAATGGCCTGCCATGGTTGGGCTGGACTGTCCACAGTTTTTGACAGGAATCTTGATAATTTGTCCTAGTGGTCAGGTTCATCACTAAAATTTTGAGAAATGCCGCCCCAAGACAAATCCCTACAAGGTGGAAGTCAGCTGGCTTCTGCCAGTTGAAGACCTATTCTTGCCTTCTTGCACCCAGCAATGGAGGAACCTTCCAAAAGTGGAGTGAGTCACGTCCTGAACCTGGCATTTCCCAGGATACACGCACGGCTCACTCGGAAGATCTGTTCCCTTTGCACACAACGTATTGCTAACAGCCGAGTACTAACCGAGAGGAACTGCAATATTAATACAGCAAATGTTGACATTATGATGAAATCTGAATTAGATTTCTTCTCTAAATAAACGTGTTCCTTATCTCAGAGCTGGCTGATATTTTTCTGGCTGTGAAATACAGATACATTGCAAAGCAAATGATGTTATGTCTCCACCGAAAAACTGAAGTCCATTATTTCCCTTTCCCGTGCTCCTTTCCTGTGTTTGCTGTTCTTTCCTGCATTGCCTCGTGCAGTGAACTTCTGGTTGTAGAGACACTGCTGCCGAGGACCTGAGGTTAGTAAATTTTTCTCAACATTTTTCAGGAAAAAAGAAACCCCACCGGTAAAAATACTTAGAACTGCATTTTGTCTTTAGAACCAGATCTAATTATAACAACAAACCCATTCACGAAGCACACCCAGTGTAAGAAGAGAGTGGTCAACCCCCGTTCATGGTGTGTTGGGAAAAGTTAAATTGGTCTTTCTGGTTTGGGTAGGAATCCGCAGGGAGGAGTTTGCAGGAAGGGCTCTCTGTGCGTTACTTCAGTTACGCTGCACCCACGAGAGGCTTTATGGAGCGTGGTGAGGACCTGCTGCTCGCCAATTAGAGTCCATGCTTATTCTTGTATTAACATTTTTAAGAAATCATAGAAACCGATAAAGGTGTTCTGAGGGTAGAGGAAAGCCCTACCTTAATAATTTCCTCCTCAAGCCTACAGCTGCTAAAATTCTTCCGAATCCGATTGCTGTCTGCACTGGGAGTATTTCTAAAGGTAAGTATTAATGTGTGTGATGCTCCATATAATTTCAAAGATTTATTAGAAATGTGAATTACAAGTTTCCAAGAGGTGTTACACACTTTTTGATGAAGAAATTAATAACATAATACTTAAAAACAGCTACATGCCTCAGGAGGCAAAAGCTGGCTCTGCAGCCTTCCAGTAAACTTTAAGAAGGTATTGGGAATTAGAAGAAATCCAGCTCTTGGGAGAAGGCAGTTGAGTTGTGGCAGGTTCTTCTGTCAGTGACCTCTCTGCAGGTGATGTATTCTTTGGTTTGTCAAGAGGATGGGCCCAGACTCTTTTCAGTGGTGCCGAGCAACAGGACAAGGGGCAACAGACACAAGCTGGATCACAGGAAATTACATCTCAACATGAGGAAAAATGCCTTTCCTGTGAGGGTGACAGAGCCCTGGAACAAGAATCTCCTTCTCTGGAGATATTCAAAACCTGCCTGGATGTGTTCCTGTCCAGCCTGCTCTGGGTGACCCTGCTTTGGCAGGGGGATTAGACTAGATGATCTCTGAAGGTCTCTTCCAACTCATACCATTCTGTGATTCTCGGTTCCTCTCTAGTTTTCTGGAGCTCCCAGGAAAATTTAGAGGCTTTAAGCTCTTAGTTTGACTTCAGACTATGGTGTGAAGCACTTTCCACCCTGGACTGTGATCCTGGGCTCCTGCTTGTTCAGGTGAGAAGAGCTTCTCTGAGAGGACCATGCTGCCTTCTGCCCTGGTTTCCACGTTTCCTTTGTGTGAGAATCAAGGCTTAGGTGGACAATAATGAATACTAGGCCTGTCCCCAATGTACAACTGGGAGGTGACCAGGCATAAATTGCTGTGGGCTCAATCCCAGACATTACTAGTGGCAAGCATAGTATGGTAGCTGTGTGTAGAAACAGACATGAACAAGGACACTGAGTCTAAGAGGACATAATGGTGATCCCTGGCCAGCATCCCTGTTGTGTCTCCTAAAGGTTGATCCATTAGTGTTCCTGAATCCCAGAGGATAATTGAAGACTACGATTCCTGAAGAGTTAAAAGTGCTTAACAATAGGACAACATAAAGAAAAAATAATTTTGCTGAGAAATTTCAGCTGAATTTTGCTGAGACTGCAACAAGGAGGGGGAGCTCCACACAGAGGCAGCTTCACGTGAAATCATACACATTAGTGTTCTCCAGAACCTCCCAGGGTGCAGCTGCCGTACACTCAGACTTGCCTTCATTGAGTTTGACTGGTGGGCACAGCACTGCTGCAGTAATGGCCTTGTGCAAATTAATCCTTTCGTGGCTCTCACATCAAGTACCGAGAGAATGAAGAGAAGCCTCTTTCCATCGAGAAATGGAGGAACTCCATGATGAATGGTGGCTACAGAAGAAAAGGGTAAAATCCTTTGAGGACTCTGTAAAGAGGACAAATTTTGGCCTGCCTTTCCCTCCTTGGCTGTGTTCCATAGTGGCATCAACAGTCATGGAGTCAAACTTTTTGAGACTTTATACACTGAAACTGCCTGCTGAACTGCCTGCTGAAATGTCAGATAGATAGAGAACCATCCACCACATCTCCTGAGGCTGGACTGTGCAGGATGCATTTGGAAGTGTTTATGTGCACATTTCTTTATGAAACTGTAACTGTCACTGCAGTGGCACTTCTGTGTGTGTATCTTTAGAATGCTATTCATAGAAAAACTATTTTTAAAACAAGGACAATTTAAAATTAATTTTAGAACTTCTAATTAAAGCTAAGAAGTTCCAGTATGAAGACTGTGTGCCTAGCATCAGCTCACCAGCACTGTCCATGCAATACGCTGTTGGTATTTGTGTGATTGGATATTTTCCCCTTTGTTTAGTGAACATGTGTTGCAGTCCTGCTCCCTTCTCTTTCCCCCCATTATTCATTATTCAGTCCTGGGTCCTTTATACCCTATGCTGTTCAAGACTTGCTCTGAAGACATAATCATTCATTTTGGCTTGGGACTTTTCTCTCACAGTATTCACTTGAGTGCTTCCGATGTATTAATGAACTTCTCTTCACACTCACTTTGCAAATGCCTTCTCCCCTGTATCACCTGAGGGATATTTCTCTCTGATCATAGACTGACTATCCATATGATGCCAGGAATCAGAAATAGACTCAGCAGTCGGACATTTTAGAGAGAGACTCTTCATATTGCCCTGCAACACAAGTGGTCCTTATCCAGGAGAACTTCTTGTGGCCTTATCTGCAAAGTTAAAAACTTAGCATTCGCTCAGGGGTCAGGTTGCCTCTTCAGTCTTCTCCCTGATAAAATTGCTGAGATGATGACTTCAATTGCAAGGTCTGTTTTTCATTGCTGTGCCATTTTTTGTGGCCCTTCTGTCCAGTATCTTCACATCCTTCTCACCAGTGTCCTTACCACGCTATGTACCTGGTGTTTCCCAGAGCCTGACCCCATGTTGATTCTAAGAGGCCTTTTTCTTCCCCAGATATCAGACAAACAACTGAAGATGGGGCCTGAGAATGAAAAGTGTTAGACAAACTTGAAAATAACTTGCCCTATAAAGTACACAATAAGCTATTTAAGCCTTGAATAACTAAGAAAAAAGAAAGCATAAAGATAGCATAAAGAAACTTCTCTTTTCTCTAGCAGAGATGTGGTTGGAAATATTTCTTCTCTATTTCCATCTCAACCCAGTTGTGTTGGAAGTGTTCCATTCTGTGTTAGGAAAAGCCAGGTGATTAACTCACTGCCAGTTCCCAAACCAGTGATTAGAAACCACGTCTAGCAAACTTTATAACTTTATCCCCGAATCTGCTGCTCTCCTGCCCCTCTCCCACCAGTGCCAGGGAATTGGCTGCTCATCCTGGGGCAGTGCCCACCAATCCTTATCCTATCTCTGTGTTGAGTTACACCCCAGGTCCCGTAAGACAATAAAGAAATAAGGCCGTAACACAAACTCTATTCTTTTAAAAAGAAGGGAAGCACTTGGGAAGGCTGGAGCTTCAAGCGCATAAGCAACTCTTGTGCTTATTATTTAAGGTGGTGTTTATGCCTGAGACGGAGACAAAACCACCTTGATCTTATATAGACATAAACGCCATGCATCCCTTAGGCTTTCATACAAATCTACACTACTAACCGTGCTTTCTGAAGTGTTTCCCATGTAAACATCTGGCAGTGGTGAGCATGAAACAGATGAAAGCTATGGTAAGTCAGGGAAACACATACAACTGCCTGTAATACACTATGTCAGCAGTATTTTAAATAGCAGGTGTGAAGCAACTCTGGAAAATGTGTGTTTAACCTCATGTTGTGAAGATACCAGTTCTGTAGAAGAAGATACTATAGGTCAGTTGGAAGAGAATTTCATTATCTCTATTTATAATTAGAAAAAAAAGCTTGGTCTCTTTATTTGGATAATTGTATGTGTGGCTGAGCAAGAAGAAAAAAAAAGGCAAGCCAAAGGTAGCGGAAAGATTTATTCGTGACTTAGAAACATGTAGTAATTCACATAGATAAGGAGATGTTTACTCAAAAGACAAATCAAAAACAAACACAAAAAACCCCGAGAGCTGTGTGCTCTTGGCAGGGAAGCCAGTAATGATTATCAAGTGCATGAGTCTCAGTGTGAAATTATAGGCTGCGATTTAACAGATGTGCTGCAGCAATTTGAACCTTGATCTCTTGGCTTTTTATATTTTGACCACCTCAGTTCCACACAATTTAAAATGAAATCCTAGAAAGACGCAAAGCCAGAGCATCTCAAAATAACCCTGCAATGAATGAAAAAAAAGACTCGAGGAGCCAAAAAATCTGTTTTCAACAAGACCCACAGTACCTGGCCTTCAGATGATGATGTGACTGTGCAAAAATTTCACAAGTGTACTGTAAAGATGTTTAATTGCACTATATTATCCAGCCACTAGATGTCTGCATACTATAGAGCTTCAGGCAAGGTTTGTTCCCCAGCATAAAAGGCAAACAAAGAAAATTCATGTCTGTGGATGTCTCTCTCTCATCATAATCCGGCATCTGTTTTTTTTTTCTGACCCGTGCCTGTTCAAGGAAGGATCTGTGAGTGAAGAGATACTTTGCAAGAAGAATTACGTGTACAAAAATCGAGGCTGGTTTCTATTAAAAATGGAAACAAAATTGTAGATTAAGCCATTCGTTGAGATCACATCTACTCAGATAATATTCACAAATAAACGCTGGAAATCAAATCCAAATTGCCACTACCTAAATTGGCACAAATTCCAATTAAGCAGGTCGTGTGGCTCCGCAAAGCAGCAGTAGCCCACAACAATGTCCCCGGGAGCCAGGGTGGCTACAAAAGTGTTCCTGTGTCCCCAGTGGGTGGTGGGTGCATCGGTGGCTGGGTCAATCGCCCTGTTCACTCCAAGATCTCTGCCGTGCTGGGGCTGGCGGCAGCAAAGCCACCAGTGGCTTTGAGGAGCACCATAAGTCCCCGTGCTGGTTTGCCTCAAACTCTTCAGGGAGTCCTGGGTAAGTGGAACTCATTTATTTGATTCTTACACAGTCGATGCTGCGGGGAAACTCAAAACTGAGAGCACTGTGAGTGCAGGTATAGCCCCCAAGGGCTTCCCTCTTAATTGTAAAGATAACATGATAATTTATTATGTTAAAACAATGAACACATCTCTCCCAAAGAATAGGAGAGCCCAGCCTAAGTGGCCGCTGCGTGGGCAGATGTTTATGTACCAGTTTGACACAAAGTCTTTTCTCACAGGATTTCCCCAAGGCACAACGATCAGCAGCCCTTCCTCGGTGCTCGCTGGACTGAAATGCCAAGAATGGGATGGCAAAAAAATTCCTCTTCTTTCAGGGCTTTGGCACCACCTGGAAAGCAAGTATTGCTTGAGTTCAGACACCCAGCCTCAGAGGTCCCTGTTGTCTGCGTTCAGAATCTAGGAATAACTGAACTTTGTGAAGGTTTGTGAAAATGACTGGTTTAGACAAAAGAACTGCCTGAAATGCCTCAAATGATCATCATGATAGAGGCAGATTAACCATGTCCTAAAACCCATAAATCTGAACACTGCCTCCTCCTTCCAAGGCCTCTTGACACCTCTATCATGTTGCTTTTGTTTGCTTGCTCAAAGGTACAGCTTCCTCTTTCTTCTCCTTCTCCTTCTCCATACCTTCCCTTGCTGGTGTGGCTTCTTTCCCAAATGCATTTAGTAGCAGGTGGCTGCAGAGCACAGCTGCTTTAAGTGTGCTACTAGATATTATATTATTTAGCCCTTCCCAAAAGGATTTGAGTGCTGTATTATGTTCAAGCTTTCCCTGCTTCTTTACGTCTCTTGGTTAGTTAATCAAGTAACAGCTCCTAAATCCAGTTTCTCATTAACAAAATTGAATCTAATATTAAGGATTCGTTCTCATTTTAGAGTTGATTAACATAATTGTGGTTAGTGTTCCATCACAATTAACTTTGTTTTTAATCACGAAAAGGCTAACAAGCTCATTTCACACCCTTTTCATTTGGTAAATGCAGAGAAGGCAGGCATGATTGGTGTCTTGCAGTTACGAGCTGGAGAAACTTTCTTTCACTGTCCATAACAGTAAGTGTCAAATTCACGAAGCTGAGGGACAGAATTACGATAACCTTTTTGTGGTTCTAGGAAGTGAAGGTGCAACTGATAAGTTCCCATTGACACTTCTCTTTGAATTACAAGGAAAGGGTGAGGGACTTCTTTTTAGTCTGGAGAAGAGAAGACTAAGGAGGGATCTGATCAAAGCCTATAAATATTTAAAAGGTGGGTTTCAGGAGAATGGGGCTAGTCTGTTTTCAGTGGTACCCAGTGACAGGACAAGGGGTAATGGGCACAAACTTGAACATAAGAAGTTCCATCTAAACATGAGGAGGAACTTCTTTGAGGGTGGCAGAGCCCTGGAAGAGGCTGCCCAGGGAGGTGGTGGAGTCTCCTTCTTGTAGATATTCAAAACCCACCTGGACACATTCCTGTGCAACCTGCTCTGGGTGGACCTGCTTTGGCAGGGGGGTTGGACTAATGATCTCCAGAGGTCCCTTCAAACCCCATGTGATTCTGTGATTATGTGTAATTAGAGCAGAATTTTGTGTCCATTCATATGGGTGATAAACTGTGGCATTCATTGCATTTCTGCGTATTAACTTTTTTTTTTTAATTCACAAAAATCCTGAAATTATTTTAGGTGGATGTCTTATCTTGAGAGAAGTGCCTACAGTGTGCATAGTCTTGGGGTCACAAAAGTAAGGAGACAGTGAAACCCTTGGAAGATGGATCTTTGTTTTGCCTGTAAGGAAAATGCCCTTTTTTATATTCTAGTGTTTTTCTGAACCAGAATGAAATTTTTGTTTATCTTAGTATATTCTAAATTATCAAGACTTCAAATTTCATCCAGTTTTAGTCACACTCTCTAGGACTTTTGCTATATTACCTAAATTTTTCTTTTCTTTTACTTCCCAGCTACTTTCTAGACCAACCTGTGTACTACCTTTGTGTGTTTTTTAAATAATTGTTTTTATTTCTCAAAGAGAGAGAATAAAAAAAAAAACGAAAAAAAAGGATTCTTTTGAGAAAGTGTCTGGCAGTTGTCCTGTAAATGAGGAGAGTGATAGTGTGTGGTTACATTACTGTGTCTGAACAGGAGAGACTTTGTGATCTCAAACAGACACCTCATCTTGCTAATTGGCCAATTAGAAAAGAGCAATCTGGTATTACTTTGGTAATCTTTTTATATAGAAATATATTTGCATAAATGATGAGACTGCTTTTACAGTTTTCTGAATAATGCTGCTTTCCCACCGGTTTTTAAGTTGGAAGAATTCAAATATCTTAATTTTTGGCAATCTCAGTAGGCAACAAGAGACCAGGTGATGAGATATCCCTGTTCCGCTCACTTTCCGTATGTCCCTTTCACTAGCAGCCAGAAGAAGAAGAGAAAAAAATGTGGTTTCTTTCTCACCAGCGAATTCCAGCTGACATTTTATCTGTGATGGACATCTACATGCAAGGGTAGAGCTGTTGTCACCCAAACCAAAGCAGTTGCACCTGTAAGAGGAGGACATTTAACTAGGGGAAGGAAAGGAGTTAGAAATCTGTCAAGCCTAAATCTGCTCTCAGGAGTTTTCCAATTACTAATTTAATGAGATCATGTGGTATTTTTTATCATCTCCTTAGTCTCTTAAATTTTCTTTCATTAGATTTTAATGAGATTTTCCTCATCTCCTCCAGATAGAGTCCTCCCATTTTATCAGTGCACTCACTCTTCCTGTTTGTTTCCAGCTGTACAGCCTTACGTTCAGAGCTGTAGTAACAATATATTCTAAGTCTATATGTGCAATCCAGACTGACTTCACCAGGGAGACTTGCAATTACCTGCGATCAAACAAGGTAAAAGTGGAAAGTTTCACTCCATTTGGCCTGGTCTTCATAAAATAGACCACAAATTTTCACCCAGTAGTTCCTTCATCAAGTGGAAAGCTTGCGTTGTCCTTCTGCCTGGTCTTGAATTGCCTTTAATCCGTATTCTCAATGCTTTACATCTGGTACCGTGTGGAACTGTATTTGCATTACACGCAGTTCTGCACGTGGCTTTCTTTTGTTTCACGTGCTTTTTAAAGTAAGATCTCATCCTGTTTTTTTTTTTTTTTTTTTTGCTCATCAGCTTTCCTCCAGCTTTTATACTTTTCATTTTTTTTCCTAGATTCTTTCTGTCACTTACCATTTCTGTCAACAGGGCGTAAGATCCGTGAGCTCCTGGATCATCCCGTGGTACAAATCTGATCTGAATGAGGCACGGGCATATTTCTGATGAAATAGCCAGAGTACAGGGTATGGATATGTGCCAGGCTTTATCCCAACTATGGGTAAACAGATGATGTGTATTCAGAATAAAATTAGAGTGGGCAGGATGAGCTAAAAACTGATCTGTCAAGACAGATTGAAGTTGTACTAAGAACTCAAAATATTTGGAACAAATTTGAACTGACAGACTGAAGTTGTTTTAGTGTTTTGTGTCATATGGCCACGGGGTTTTTGATCTTGTAATAAGCATCTTAAACCATGTTTACCATCTTGTCTAACTACAGCCTCAGTAGCACCAACGTCAGCCAAGTGAAAAACATCCTGATATTAAGACCAGAAATAATCCTTCTGGTAATTTCACCTGATCCCTGAACAATTTAGAGAGTAGAATTCCCTTCATTAATTCACTTTGTGTTCAATAACCTCCCATCATTATTTAATATTAAGGTCCCATGATAGAAAATATGTGAAGCATCCAGTAATACAGTGGTGTTTGGCCAATACAGTCAACACATCATCACTTAGGCAGGATGTGCCTGGTGTTTGTACCTTGAGTCACTCTTTCACTCTGCACCTTGGCAAACCTCTCACCTTAGAAACAGCCAACCTCAACGTGAGCCTTGGCAGTCCCCGAGTCCCCTCCTTTCAGAGGGTATTTAGCCCAGCACACTGGTCCATACTGTGCTGTAGGGGAGGCTGGTGAGATATGCTTGCCCCAGATGTTGCTCCCGGCTGGCCTTCAGTTTCTATTTGCAACTTGCCCCTGGATCATGGTACAAGTGGGTTCTTCTGCTCTTTCCGATCTGGGAAACTATTTTGTAGGAGACAGGGGTGCAGTCCTATGGACTGAAGAGGAGAAGTCACTTGTTTTGTCCTTGCCAGGAGACAATACTGTCTTTTCCCTCCTGCCAGTGGAGATGGGGCAGAGAGCAAGTGTGCTGCTTGGCTTGGCTTGGCTCAGCAGCCCTCTGCTCCCCTGGTGCTGGCAGCCAGATAGCCACCAGCAGAATAGAAAGAGGAGCTTAGGCAAGTGCTGGTCTTATCAGGGAGAGACAGGCATCATCTGCCCACGCTCCACCTGCCTGCGAGCGGGGTCCCCTGCCATTGCCGTGCTACAAGGCGAGCGATGTGGCTGCCAGCGCCAGCCTGGCTGGGAGATGGGGGCTGCCAGTGCTGCCTCCCCCATCTGGACGGTGTCTATAGCTTAGGGTAAGGCACCAGCCGGGGATAAGGGAAGGCTGTGGCTGATGGTTGCCACCCTGGGTAACTCCATTGCCTGCTGCTTGCCAGCTGAGTTCTACATTTGGCCATTGGAGGCAGACCACTCTTGCAAGGGTTTAGCAGGCTTGGCACATCCAGGACTCACATCTCAGCCAGGCACAAGGTGGAGATGCAGTCTAAGAGAGCACCACCAGCCCTGGAGACTCCAAAAGAGATCAACCTAAGGAACACCTTCTCCAGCCTTGCCAGGAGAAAGCCAGAAAACTAATGCTAAACTCTGAATTTTATTGAGATAAAAGTTGTCCCTGCTCATTTGTATACCTGCAGATTATACCTGTGAGACTCCACCTGGAGCACTGTGTCCAGCTTTGGAGTCCTCAACACAGGAAGGACATGGACCTGTTGGAACGGGTCCAGCAGAGGGCCACGAGGATCATCAGAGGGATGGAGCAACTCTCCTGTGAAGACAGGCTGAGAGAGTTGGGGTTGTTCAGCCTGAAGAAGAGAAGGCTCCAGGGAGAGCTTATAACAGCCTATCGATATCTGAAGGGAGCTACAGGAGAGATGGGGAGGAACTCTTTGTCAGGAAGTATAGTGACAGGACAAGGGGCAATGTGTTTAAATTGAAAGAGGGGAGATTTAGATTAGATACTAGAAAGAAATTCTATACAGTGATGGTGGTGAGATAATGGAGCAGGTTGGCCAGGGAAGCTGTGGCTGCCCCATCCCTGGAGGGGTTCAAGGCCAGGCTGGATGTGGCTTTGAGCAACCTGGTCTGGTGGGAGGTGTCCCTGCCCATGGCAGGGGGATTGGGACTAAATGATCTTTAAGGTTCCTTCCAACTCTAACTATTCTATGATTCTGTGATTCTATGATTAGGTATGCCATTAGGGGGGCAGTTGAGCAAGAAAATGAGAAGGAAACAGGCAGGACATAAATCAATCAAAACTGAATCCTTCCTGTCACTGGAACAAGGTGATGGGTCTTAAGCAAAGAGCCAAAAAAGGATGCTGACCACTTCCCACAAGGACACAGAAGTCACTTTGTGGATGCACTGAAAGTGACAAAGATCTTTTTACTTTTAAAAGTTTTAAATAAAATTATTAAATGTGTGATTGGAGACATAGAGAAGAGTTCATGAACTTCTTGGGAAAAATGTTTATCACTTTCTACCCATTTCTGGTGCATAAGACCCCTTGATCTGATTGTGTAAGGACTGGATTTGACCGAAGTGTAACACTTTTCTCCGAAAGTCATCGAATCATCTGTGTAATCCACTAAACAGTCTACCTCTGCACACTCAGGCATCACCTGACAAAAATAAGTTTTCACTCTTTCTTGCTCCTGTTAGTCCTTTCGCTCCAGCTGTGGGATGAATGGGTCTGTTCTCTTTTTCTAACTCACAGATCTCCAGGATGTGTGTTTTTAAACAAGAATTATCTCTTTATTTCCTGCTTTCCAGGTACTGGAGAATCAATAGGGATGGTCCAAATGCTACGATTCTTCAAAGATCTGTTCAGGACCTGTCTCTTAGCTCAGGCAAATTATCTCTGAGCAGTACTAACAACCTGTAAGCTATTTATTGTTTGCTTATCATGTTAATTACATGCTTGCAGAAGTTTTCCTCTTGCCAGAGCTGTAGCAAGACATTCTAGTACCCAGTGTCTACTAACTTGCCCTTCTAATAATGCAGTTTGAATTTGTTGGAATACTTAAATAAATATTGGAGTGTGGGAACTACTTATCGATTGCTCACAGCAAGTTACTAGAAAATAGCATTATTTCTGCCTAGTCATGTGGTCAATCACTTGAAAAAGGGATTGCTGATATGGCTGGAAATGGGTGGGCTTGATGCTATCTGCAGTCAGATCACCTCTGCTTTGGGGTAGAAGGGCAGAGCCACCACAGTGACCCCGATGGGCCTTTTGGAGGTCTGAAGTTTCACTGCTGGAAGGACTTAATGGAAGTGCTTGATCCTTCCTGGGTCACTGAAGGAGGGCTGTAAAGAAGTAGCCAAAATAATAATTCATCCTCCTTCTTGTGGGCCCTACTTGGGTGAAGTCCAATGGGGCACCTTCAAGCAAGTTTTACAGGAACATTTCCTCCCAGAGCAGGTCTCCCCTTACCATACATGAGCCTATTGCTACTGTAAAGACATAAGGAGGTTGATCTTCTAGTCCTACCCCAGTGCTGAGGCAAGAGTAGCTGATGGGTGTCTAACCTTTGTTAGAGAGCTTCCCATGTGAGCTTTACCTGTCATCTTAGAAAGCTTTTCCTCTTGGTTACCACACTGAGCTTCAGTGACCATGTCCCCTTACTTTGCCCCCATCCTTCTTGTGTCCTTCAGGATATGGACATGGTAGTGCAGCAGTGTACCATGAGACCTGGGGACTCACTGGGGTGGCAGGGCAGGGCCTGGCAGCCCAACCTGTCATAGAATCATAGAATCATATGGAGTTGGAAGGGACCTCTGGAGATCATCTAGTCCAACTTCCCCACTGGAGCAGGTCTACCTAGAGCACATTGCACAGGAACTTGTCCAGGCAGGTTTTGAATGT
>BJBW01008024.1:34126-89563 GCA_004320125.1 Scolopax mira
CACAGTAAAGAAGTTCCTCCTCATGTTTAGGTGGAATTCTAAGGACAGAATTCTTCTGTCCCACCACCTCAGCCAGGAACAGCAAGGGGCAGCCCTTGTCCCAGCATCAGGTACCTCCCTGGGAACAAGGACAGGCCTGGCAAGTGCCTTCAGGCAGAGACCCAGAAATTTGTTCTGTTTCTATGTCAAAGTTGTGATCTCATCTGCCAACAGTCCTCTCCTCTGAAGAAAGCCTGGTGCTCCACCTGACAACACCTCCCCATGGTTCCTGGTGCCCCTCTCTCCTGTCCTCTCTGCTTCCCTCCCGGGGTTCACCTCTGAGGACAGAAATTCACCCTCAGCACGATCCACTCTATGGGACTGAGAAATCTGCAGGGCTTAATTTCATGGGCCTCATCAATATGTCTTGGAAAGAAAGCAGCTGAGTAAGCTGTAACTAATCCCTCTTCATTGTTAGAGTGAAAAGTAGTACATTAAAAAATTTTATATGTTGTCCATCTCCTGAAGTTAAAAGGGTGAAAAAGAAAAAGCTAATATCTACGTTTTGGGTAAAACAGAAAGCTTCCTGATTAGAAAAGGAGCTATTTACACGTGCTCCTCAGATGATCACATGCTAACCAATTTTAAATTAATGTAATTTCTCACCTATTTCATAGATCTTTCTTCATTCCTTGTGCATGTTATTAATTTGTAAGTGACACCATCCTGCTCATCGGTTTCCAGCAGTGAGGAAGAGCAGCACCTGGGATGCTTGGGAAGAAGAAGCAGGGAGAAGTGAGGGGACCTCATGGTGCTGCTTCTTAGTGGCCAGGCTGTCACCTTCTGTGCAGTCAGGCTTGTCCCTCCCAGTGGAAAACTGCTTCAATAATCATTACTTTGTCCTGTTTGCATTAAATACAGAGAGCAGGGTGTATCTTCCCAACTATATTACCTCCCTCTCTCCCGTGGTGGGGTTTTGCCACCTGTGCTTGCCCTGAGTGACAGCTCCTCAAAAGGGCTACTCTGGCTTTCTTGGCCATGAGGATCCCTCTGGGGAAAACGAACCACAAGCGAGACTTATGGAACTTTGCTTCTGTTCCATAAAAACTTAATAGTCCGAGGCTGATGGCATGGAGGGGTGCAAATGGAGACCTGCGGTGTGATCATGTCTTCAGCCCTTCAAACTCATATGGTGTACAACCTCATGGCTAGCAGCCCACCCCAGGGCAGCCCAGTGCAGGGTGGAGGTGGTCTTCTGCTCTCCAGTGGCTCCTTCTGGATGCTCTTGCACAGCAGGTCTCCTCTGCTTAAGCAGGGAAAAAGTGGCTTGAATATACGAAGAGAGAAACTGGAGTTCCTTGCACACCCAACTGATATTTCCAAGTGCTGCCACCAGAGGATGTACCAAGCACATTTTTGCTGGATCAAACATATAAACAGATTAAAATAGCCAGGTTTACCAGCAGAGGTAGCATAACTTCTGTATAGACACAGAAAATTTCAGTGTAAACAGCAGTTCATGAAAAAGAGAGAATACATAGAAAGAGGCAAGGAAGTTACTCACTGTATTTTCTGGTGCATTTATCCGAGCCAGCTCTTAAATCATTAACATATTAAATGGTAAATGCATTTCTGATTTCTTTAATACATCACTAATACTGTGAATATCTGGGCTAGTCCACTTCCAGTGTTTAATGCAGTTTCTTGCAAAGACAGCAGCCATTTTGATGGTTGAATATTTTTCATCGCAGTAATTCATCTTCTACATCTGGGGTAGTCAGCAATTTAGGCATCAGGCAGAAAAAAGAGTGTTCAAAGAGACAATGGCTACTAGAGTGAAGAACTGACTCAAAAGCCATTTGAAAAATGGTTGCTATAAAAAGGAATGGTAAGAGCATCAACTGTAGATAACAAGACAGAATTTAAAACTGGTGTTTTAGAGAAAGATCTGTAATCTTCTCAAAGAGAAATGTCAAAGATTACTTAGCAGTTACATCCTGTATCAACAAGAAAGTATACACCTCTAACAGAAAAAACTAATCAATCTCCTCCCAGTATTTTCCCCCCTTATTACAGACACAGCATATTTCTAGGAAGCCACAGGTATGCTTCAAAATGTACATTCTGAAAGTGTATAATGTAGCAAAACATTCAGGAATACACATTCTGCATTAATTCTTTTCGGACTTCATTAATGGTCTGACTCTGGTGATTCAGTGTCTGGTTCAGTGGTCAACCACCCCACACAGTGGAAGAGGATCAAACTTTGAAAAAATATTTTTAAATTAATTATTTGTCATCGCACCCTGAAATGAAAATGACTCTTTACAGGAGTTTTGTCCTCTGTAGATAAACTGAGTTATGCGGTTGTGATCCCTTCCCAGAACTGACTGTGACTAATTAACTCATTTATGACTCTGTGTCCATTTAGGCACAAAGTCTCATTTAATAACTTCAGGAGTTGTTAACTTTCTAAAACAAGCTGTTTTACTTAGTACATGTCCTGTTTGTATTATGATAAACAAACACACAATCAGATGGGTTAAGAAAAAACGCACTGGTCTGTGCTGAATTCTGCAGAGAAGCGTTTCTCTGGATATGTGGCAAATTACAATTATCTTTTTTTGAATGGGCTTGTCAGTATAAAAATTAGCAGAATGATTCTCCTTCAGTTACAGTGCTCACAACATCTGCAGTTGCTGTAGCAGAAAGCAGTGGATGAACAGATTCATCTTCCATATTGTAAATACAATCAGATTCTTTCAGCTGGCAGCATCCCAGGGGTCATTTTTAAACCAATCATACACTTTTTCAGTTTTTGGTACTATCAGTAGACACTTACTCCTGTCACCTTGAACTCAGCATGCAAATGGCAGGAAGCTTGAATGTTACAGTAAATAAATGTATTGAGCAGCCAATTATAAAATGAGTATTTTTAGTACTTCTTCCTAATAGCAACCAAGCAAATCCTAAGTACTTTTTCATACTCTTTTCTTCTCAAGGCCAGTGTTAAATATCTGACCCTGACAGCTGGAGGTCCTGGCAGACCTGTAACATATTAGGTGCCTTGATCATTTCCTCTGAAAGTGGGAAGCCGCTGTTCCCCCTCTGTCTCTGTGAGAGCAGACAAAGAATTTAGATTGCTTTGTGGTCCAAGTCCCTGCTCACTTTGGCCCATGCATTCACAAGCTGTCATTGGAAGCTTCTCATGGTATGTTCTTGGAAATCCCTTAGCTCTGAGAAGTTAGGATATAACATCCCTACACTTGACTGCCTTTGAATATTTGTTTCCTTTATTCGAAGAATACAAAAGGAAATCAAACATATCATAGGAGTCTTGTATCTAAGTATACACAACTGAGCAAGCAAAATTCAATCAACGTGTAAGGCACAGAGGAAGAACGCAGTTCAAATACTGGTATTTTTCTGTTGTTCAAGCCTGACCAGTCCTGGTTCAATCACAGAGTCACAGAATCACAGAATCACCTAGGTTGGAAGAGACTTTTTAAAATCATCTAGTCCAACCAATGAGGAAAAAAAAAAAAAAAAAGCAAAAACCCACACCACAACCCACACCACACAAAACACCACCCAACACTAATCCATATCCCCGAGCACCATGTCAATTTGTTTCTTGAACACCTCCAGGGATGGTGTCTCAACCACCTCTCTGGGCAGCCCATTCCAATGTCTGATAATCCTTTCTGGTGTAGGGGGGAAGGTATCCTCTGGATTCACAGGAACCTCTGTGCCCAGCTGCATCCCAAGCAAGTCCACCACAGCCAAAAACAATGGATAAGCAGACACCAGCGGCTCCAGAGTGAAGAGATTTCTTCTGAGATTCCTGTTCATGAAGATACCAGTCAGACACATCTGGTCTTGTCCAGCCATTCCTTGTCATGAAACCTTTGCTGTTTGGTGCCACTATGCACTCAGCCTGAAGTCCCACACTTCTCAAGTCTCCATCTGAGACTCAAAGCAGCACAGCCTCCAGAGGAGCCTGTAGGCAGGGCTCAGGAATTCTGTAGCTCCCTCCTCTCTCCTGCTGAACCATACTTACCTGGTATTTTGGCCTGACCCAAATCACGATCCTCAGGAGCATCCGACACAGTAGTACTGCAATGAGGTATACCCCCATCCAAGATACAACAGGTGAGACAATACCCAAGAAGAAACTTCATTCAGACAAAAGGTGCCGGACAGAGCTGGTTGGAGCAGCCTTTCATCCTGGAAACACTTTTAGCTCTGGAGTTTCTCTCATGACTGTGATGTCAGAAACCTCCAAAATGTTTTTGGTTTGCTTGTGGGAGATTTCAGTTGTACTTCATGTGGTCTCCTCCTCTGTAGTGGACATATCTGGAGCCAATTTCTGGTGTGTAGCTTTATCCAAAACCTCACTGCATTTACTAGCACTTTTGAGTCTTCTCAGATGGGTGGCTGACAGGAAGCCGCCTGGCTACATGAGTTTTAACACATCTTTTGTCTAACTCTGAGACCCAAATCCAAAATCTGCTAGAACATACAAGGACATCATGTGGATTTATGATCTTTGCTTGAGGACTCTGGAGCTGTAAACCAATGAATGGATTACAATGAGATAAATACAGTATTTTGTTCTGCCAAATGCAATTCTGTCCTGATAATTTTCATTGCATTATTTAATTGAAAGCAGCTCCCATTTTGCTCAAACCAGCAATTTGAAAGTTTAAAAGATAAGCCACATTTCTTTGTTTGAATATACTGTCAAATGTATTCGAAAATAAAATGCTCAATCATGATAATGTTAAGTCTGTTCCTTATGTTTGTGGGTTTAAAATGTTAAACCTAATAATACTCCTTCTTTGAAATGGGGCCAATCCTGCTTCACTTGAAGTCAGTGGGAATTTTGCCAATGACTTAAATGAAAGCAAGGTTGCAGCCTATATATTAGCTTCAGGCTTTAGGACTCCACAGGAGCCCAGGACTTCCACTTTCTGGAAATTGAATATTTCCAACTGCACTGAGCTGTCTGTTTACAAATTGCTGCCACATCTCCAAAGAAGCATTAAAATGAACACCAACAAAGAGTGAAGTATTTTTTTTTTTTCCGTATTGCTGCCAGATTCTGAAGTTTTAAAGCAACAGTGATAAACTGGAAAAATACCTCCATTTTCTGGAGCAGTTGCGTCTCTCAAAGACGTGAGATACAGCGCCAATCCTGCAGGCAGATATACTCAAGGAGAATTGCAAAGCACAGGTACCTTCTGCTTGTCTTCAACAAGCCTGTGCACCACCATAGCAGTAGCTGCTGTAGCTACATTAAAGATTTTTTTGAAGAACAGTGTCTCTTAACAGATTATTAAAAAAAATGATGGGTATGTTTTTATAGCACTGATCTTCTTTATTTCGACAGAATGGTTCAGAAGGAAGGGTAAGAATGTTTTAAACACTTTTGTTGCCAATTCTAATCAAATTAATTTAATAAACTCTTTCTCGGTTATTATGAAATCCTAATAAACTCAGTAGGCAGATGAAAGATGAAAGCTAAACCTGACATAGAGAATGAATAGTTCTTTCAACACTCAGTTCTTTTGAATTAACAGTCAAAATAGCTCATGGAAAATAGTTTTTGCATTTCGACCAGCACATTATGAAACTCCAAGTTATTTCAACCAGTCCTTTAATTACAGTCTAAATATGCAAGCAAACATGAAGAAAAGCAAGAGAGAGACAGGACCAAACACACTACCTTACTTATTCATCCAATTTGAGATGTCAGTCTCCCCAGGCACTGACTTAATCTCCTGGTTTTGGAGAGGCTTCCTCCTTCTCTTCATTTAGTGAACAGAGAACTCAGAGACAAATCAAGGGCCTCAGTGACACAGTGTCACTGTCCCTGTGTGCCTCGTTTCCTAGAACCAGCACACCTACAGGGCTCAAACTCCGGGTTTATCTGCAAAGGAGTTCAGAAAAATTGTGAAGATACTTCAGAAATCATAGAATCACAGAATAGTTTGGGTTGGAAGGGACCTTTAAAGATCATCTAGTTCACCCCCCACCCATGGATTGGTAAATGCCATAAAAATATTAGATGTTACCCATGTTTTCTTTTTTTTTATACACTATTTTAGCACAGAAGAACACTAAAACTCATGTTCTGGTTGCCATGATGTGCCACAAGCCATGGTTTGTCTCCCTCCTCCCACTTGGGGAATTAGCATATCCACCCCTTGAAAATAACCCCAACATTTTACAAACAACTGAGCAGCTCCACACCCTTCGCAGGGAAACTTAGAGAATTCATCTTCTCCTTTCCTTTACCAATATCACAGTAAGTGGGGCCTCTTTTAGAGACTCAGAATATCTATGGGTCCAACAGACTTTGAGTACTTTTGAACCGCAGCACCTCCTGAAAACCAGCATAACATGTCTTTGTGGAGTCCTTTCCACGGCAGGATGTGCATTTGCAAGTTCAATTTGAAGCATATTAAAAGTGCATCATTACATCTTCCTATGAATTATACGTATGCCATAATGATTCTGGCTTACTTTGGACGGATACCGATGGATTTGTTTTATTTATCTGGGAAAGATGGAGGTTGGGGTACAATGTAGTGGTTAAATAATTGCCAAGTCACCATAAAGACATTACTCTATTTAACGTGCACAATCATACATTCAGTCAACTGACGATAGAAGCCAAGCAGAACTAATCAAAACACTGGAGGTGGGTGCTTGCTGCCAGCGTCTCTCCCGCATTTACCAGACAAGCTATTTACAAACCCAGGATGTGAGCTACTTAAGTGTGAGTGAATTGAGTTTTAAAAATAAAATGTAGCTGAAATGAAATGAAAACGTTCACTAAGGAGAGCTGGAGTTACAGGTTGTCTACAGATTGGATTTTCAGTAGGCATATCCTTCACCAGTGATAATATCTTCACTTTTAGGCTGTGTGCTGCCCTTCTAAAGCCCAAATATCCATTGCTAGTGAGAAATGGATGTTACCACTAGATTTCCCAAATATCTTAGAAAACACAGCTCAAAAATAACCTTCAGAGTTCATCTGCCCACCTCCTCAGCAGGATCAGCTGTACCTAAACTTTTCCTAGGGGATGTTTACTCATTTGTCTCATGTTGTAGACCGAGACCCCGTGAACCAACGCAGTTCTCTTCAGCTGATTCCTCCAAGGTGACACTGGATGTGATCTCTGTAGGTGATCTCATTTTCACGTGGAGAAACACAAACATGTTTTTTATGTGTGATATCAACAGTGAAAAAAAAAAAAAGGTAAAGGAAATCTGCTAGGGAAACTCACCAAACTAGTAGGAAGATTATCAGGGTTAGCTAGATCTGTAGACCTGTTTTGCTTTTAGTGACAACCTGTTGCCCTTTCATTTTGGCAGTCCCTGAGTTTGTGGCTCTCTGAGGAGCTGGCATGTCTTTGAGTACAGCAATGGTGCATGTGGAGTTGATGGCACTTGTGTGGTACTTCTTCCTGCCACCCTCAACAGACAGAGGTCCTGCAGGTGCTCCTGTAGGAGAGGTGCCCAGGGCACACAACACATTTCAGAGTCACTGGGCAGGCCATGTCCGAGAGCCTGGGTTTGATATTTTGCTGTATCTCAAGTGAGAAATAAAGCCAAAAAACAGGAATTAGGAATAACAGCCTGGTTTGGTTTTGGTTTTGGTTTTTTTTTTTTTTTTTCCCTGATTCACTGCAGTAACTAAAAGCCTCCAAGTGACTTATGCATCTGCCCCAAAGTAGAGAGATGAGAGGACGAGCACCAGTATCTGCATTTGGTACATGTGGAACTTGGGTGCCAGAAGACTGAGTGACTCCTGTGAGACCTTCTTATAACTGTGGGTTACTGAAACATATGGATGCCTGTTTGCACATATGTGTGAGAGGATAGTTCTGTTTCTTCATTAAAGGCAATAGTTTCCCTCGTCCTCTGAAAGCAGTAGATGTTTATTGACCTCCTCAGAAGGAAGAATAGATCAAATCTTAATGTAGGAGATAGTTTTTTTACTTACTGAGGCTTATTTGTGTTATTTGTAGAATCTTTACAGAAGATTTCAAATTTGTTGCTTCCACCAAGATAATTTCTAGACAACATGTCATTCTTGCGGAGTTGCCTATTTGTGCTCAGGTGTATAACCTGATCAGTTGTTTACCTGTTTATTATCTTTTTACCTATGTGGCAGCTACTGTGAAAAAGAAAATATAGAGACTCTTCTGGATTTTCTTGATTTTTTGTTAGCAGAGAGGTTTCTTGCAAAAAGTAAAAAAATAAGCTTGATTAAAATTTCTTCCCAACACATTAAAGCAAACTATTACTGAGCACAATCTAATTAATAATTCCATTTAAGTGTATGGATTCCAAAATATATTCCAGTTTTGTTTTAATTACATTATCTGGTAATGGTGTCACAAAGGATAATTTGTTTATTCATCACACCCATAAATTTATACAACTAGGTTATACATTCTTCTTATGTGTTCCCTTTTCACCTAAATAGTGAGCTCCTAGACTGTTTATTGAGCAGTCACAAGCAGCTCATCCAGTTTTATTTCATAGCACCGTTTAGTAGGATAGATACTTCACTAGAGCCACCTCACATTTTCCTCTGAAGATTCCTGTCATTCTACTCATGCATAGAAGCTGAGCTAGATTTTTTAGAAACCCCTTACCCTCAATTCATATCCTTATTTCTCCAGAGTATAAAAAAAAAGGGCTTCTCAGAGTGAGAGCTAATTAATGTTTTGCATATACCTGTGGTTTTGACACTGGCAGGCCTCCAGTTGGCCACCAAACTGCTTAATCACTTCCCCTTTCTCAGCAGGACAGGGGGGAGAAAATAGAATGAAAAAGCCCGTGGTTTGAGATAAGGACAGAGCAATCACTTATCATTTACTTGTTTACTGGCAAAATATCATCTATTTGGTGAAAATAATTTGACTCATTGCCAATTAATAACAGAGTAGGATAGTGAGAAATAATAAAAAAAATGACTAAATGCCCCTTCCTTCCCCCTCCACGTCTTCCCAGGCTCTGATTCTGTGATTCCATGATCTCTTCTACCTCTTCCCCCTGCCCCCTGATATGCACAGGAGGATGGGTCATGGGGGTTGCAGTCAGTTTGTAACACTTCTCTGCTGCTCCTTCTCCCTTTCCCTCTTCCTCTGCTCCAGCATAGGGTCCCTCCCATGGGATACAGCCCTTCATCAATGGGATACAGTTGTTCACCAGATGTTCTGATGTGGGTCCTTTCCATGGGCTGCAGTCCTTCAAGAACTGTTCCAGAGTGTGTCCTTTTCATAGGCTACAGTACTTCAGGAACAGACTGCTCCTGTGGGCCCCCCATGGGCCACAACTCCTGCCAAAAGGCCTGGTCCTGCATGGGCTCCTCTTCATGGGCTGCATCTCTTGTTGAGAGTCTGCCCTGGCGTGGGGTCTCTTCAATCTGCATCTTCCTTTAAAGCATGTTCACCTTCTCTAGTGTGGGGTTCTCCATGGGGTGGTGGGTATCTGCTCCACTGCAGTCCTATATGAGCTGCAGGGGGACAACCTGAATCACCATGGTCTTCACTACAGGCTGCAGGGGAATATCTTCTCAGGTGTTTGGAGATCCTCCTCCTCCTTCTTCACTTATATTGGTGTCTGCATAGTTGCTTTTCTCATGTTTTCCTACTCCTCCCTCACAGGTGCCATGCAGTGTTTTTTACCCTTTTGTAAATATGTTATCAGAGAGGTGCCACCAGTGTTGCCAATGGATTCAGATATTAGCAGCTGTGGGTTGTTTTTAGAGATGGCTCTAACTGTGTCTGTCTAACAAAAGGGTAGCTTCTGCTGTCTTCTCATGGGATTCACCTCCACAATCCCCTTCTACCAAAGCTGTGCAACCTAATACAATACCTTAGTACTTTCAGTACAAGATGGCACCTTGTCACTTTTTTTATAGCTGCTGCACATTGAATTGAGAAGTTTAGTATCAATTAGCAGGTATGGAGACACCAATCTTTTCTTAAGAAACCTTAGCAAACATTAGATCATTTGTTAGTCTTTTCATTAATACATTTCCAAAGGACTTAGGGAGAAAATCCCGAGTAGTAGACCATATTATATTTGTTATGCTAAATAAAAATCTTGATGGCACTAAAATAATTTTGCACTGTTTTGTTCTTTAAAGCTCCATGCCATAAAAATGAAGGATATATAAAGTAATACAAGATAAAACATGCTTACCAAAGTACCTTGACACTGAGATATTTGTGAAAAGTTGTAATATTTATAAAAATACAGTTATTCTGTATTTTCTAATGTGCATGTACAGCACACACATTAAAAACAATCTTTTAAAATTGAATACAACATACTTAAGTGGTTAATTGTAATTCATGGGCTTAGGACCACTACTTAAGTAGAAGGCTTCATTTCAGAATTTCACTATTTCTGGGTGCTTAATTATGGAATGTAGTATTCCATTGTCATATTTTTATTCAGAAATATCTCTCTCTAGTAACAGTCAATATTTAAGTATGTCTTTGGTGCTAAGAGTCAGAAACAGGGTTTTATCTATCTGAAAAAAGTGTCAAGGAAATAGATGGTGGGATGGAAATACAGCAATATTCCAATATCACCACATATGTAGGCTTCATAGAGCTGCTTACAATTTATGTATAAATCTTGACATTTGGTTTCATTATTTGTTTGTTGTTTATTTATATTCCTCAGCAGGCTTATGGATGTTCTCTAGTGTATATTTTCATCAGCTATCTTTCTTCTTAACCTGTAAAAGCTCATTTTGATTCTCCTAGACAAAGCATCTTCATCTCATATCAGCCTTCTCATATCAGTAATTCTATTTCCTTCTGTGAAGGGTCTGATGATCTGCCTGCCTGGTAGCCACCACGTTTATCTGACACATGCTATATCTATACTACTTCTTCATTGCTTTCCACCATTAAACTGGAAGGGAAAGTGATGTCAGGAGACAAGAGGATGAAAGAATAATTTTGCATTAATAATGCCGCAGTCATGACTGACTGATAAGGAACTAAGTGATGATTGCAGAAGTGTAGCTTCACTCTCTGGATGGATGGAAGAGTGAAGGTATGTCTAAAATTCATTGCAGCACCTGCAATTGGTCTTAATCAGGCATACGATAAGTGAGTGGCTTAGTGAAATGCTGAGTGATGAATCAAAACAGTCAATACGTGCCTTGTGCATTTGATTGCCCAGCTACATGCAATTGAGAAAGACTGGCATTGAAGACCCTGTCCATCTCTTCAGTTAGGATGTTCCTGTCTCCTTAACCAGAGACAAAGCTGAAAAGAAAATTTTTATTTTTATTTTTTTAAACAGAAATGAATAAGCCAAACATTGGTAGTGAGAGAAAGAAGGGCAGAATCCTTCAGGTTTCTGATAAGCAAGTGAAGACTTCTGGGCTGACTCCTGCAAGGAGGGCCACACACCCTTTTTGTTTCACATCAGGTATAGCAAGATTAACTTTACACTAGAACAGGAAACTGTCTGGTGATAAAATAAAAGTGCGTTATTTTTCTTCATATTACAACAAGAAATGGGCTCCTTATAATAGGAATTTTGACCACAGTGGCTGTCTTGTGATCATGGCAGGGTTTGGACATTCACATGGTCAATGTCTTAGCGGGGTAAACCAGGACTGTTTGCAGGCTCACGGAAGGTGTGTGAACCTTCGCTGTGTCCTAAGTCCAGCTAAGTCAGCAAAGATGGAGACGACAGCACATGCGCTGCCAGCAGTTCCTGCTCTGGCTAGGTCCTCAAGCTAGAAGTCTGAGACTCACCTTCATGCATGCCCTTCTGACTCTGGATACAGCCACTCGGGCAAACTCATCAATACCTATGATTTTATTCATATTAAAATTTAAGTAATTATGATTTTATTCAGGTTTTAAAAGTTAAGTAATTTTGGCTGTATGAGTGACCAAGAAAATCTTATTGTAGTATGTCAGCCCTCTGCAACTCTAATTTGCAACAAGAGTTTAAAACAATACCCATAATACTTTCTGATTTACTCCCTTGCAGACCCATATTTATATTTACTATCTACTCAACTAATTTCTGTTTCTTTAGGCCTGGCAATAGATACTGCATTACTTACAGGATGACCTGTAATGAATATTGAACTTATGACTTGGGCAGATCCTTGGTGCAAAAAAGATGAAATCTCACCAGGACAGGACATAAAGTCATCAATAAGTCTTTAGCAAAGAAAAATATCTATCATGTAGAAGATCCTAGGTGAGAAAAGCAAAGAAGGAATCCAAAATATGTTGTCACAATAAATCTATTCTTCTCATCTGCTCCTGGTTTAGCATTTTCACTTGACAGATTAACAGAGACGTGTAGCGTATGGATTGCTCTGCTATGAATTATTGCATGTGGTATTAAGGCCTAAAGTACATAGCTCTTTTAAAATGATCGACAATGAAAAATTGTTAATAAATTTTTCCTACTCAGATCAATGCTAGTATTAGTGACAGGAAAATCAATTTAAGATTCAGCTAGACCAAAAGTTTCTTCAAATTCACAGGTATATGGCTAATTTTTATGTTTAATTCCCATTCTGGTGTTCCAGGTTACAGCTCACACCAAAACCAAAAAAAGTACCCAAACTAGCAGAACCCATCCCCTAGTCTTCCAAGAAAGGCTTTTCCCATGCTGTTTATGCCTAAAACTGCAATGAAATATATTTTCAGTTAGACACAGATGCAGATTGAGAACACTCTGATGACAGTTCAGCTACTGTAATATACTTAACATAGAGTGCACTTGTGAATTTGGGATTTTTTTTTAAATGACCCTACTGAGAGGTTCAATAATTTTAAAATTTTAAGCAATGATTACCCAAGGTCCTAAATAGCTTTTACTAGTGGTTTTTGACACGGTAAGTGAAATCTGGGCCTTCTGAAGCAAATGCGACTTTTACTATATAGCTAGTGGGTCCAATACCTGCATATTCTGATTCTCTCTCCCCAACAGACTATAAAGAGAGATGTTAAAAGATTCAGGGACAGACAAGGAATGTTCCTGACACAATTCAGAAACTCTTTGCACACTTGTTAATTGTATTTTAGTTCTTCATCTCAAGAATCTGATTGCCAAGGCTGTGGTCTTATGTCCCATATCACACTATCTTTAATGACTACAAAAAAAAAGATTAGGTTATGTCTTTATTTGAACACTCAGGGGTATCTTGACTTTCAGAATTACCCTTTCATTTTACTAATTTCTGAATTTCATTTCACAATATTTATTTTAAGCTCAAAACTAATAAAATCTATTGGTGGGCGGTCAAGGTTGTTACAAGACTTTTCCAAGCAAAGCCTGGATTTAAAATGAAATATTTATAATTCAATTGAAGAGAATGAATTTCATGTCTTTGAAAAAATCCCTTTTTGATATGACTCATGGCTGTGACAGCAATTACAGTCATCAGATGTTCTTGCAACTGATATGAGTATATGCATAAAAACATTGTCAGTTTGTTGAATAAAAGGAATTTATAATAATAATTAATAGCTGTGAAAAATACTAGCCTTCCTGTCTACATCTGTGTTTTTTAATGTTTTTAACCCAAATACATTAAAATGATATTACGTTGATATTGACTATGTTTTCAAGCAAATTTAAATAGCAGGGGTGTATTTATATAGCTGTATAAGTATACTTATATTTGTATAAAAAATCATGCATATAAGACATCTGAGTATTGAGAAAAATATGGTCTCAGTGAAAAAATGAAGTGTGTAGCAGCTACTCTTGAGTCTCCAGGCCAGACGAAAGAGAGCACAAGGATACATGCACAGATTTTTGATTGAATACAAGATGAAAATGCATGTAAATGCTTTTGAAAAGGCTTAGATATGTCATGCCTCTATTCGAGTTAAGGTGAGTATGTTATGTAAATAAGAATTGTTTAAATACTAAAAAATGTGCATGATTGAGTTCACACACTAACAATTCTGGTGTTTTATCATTTTGGTTCTTTCTCATGAGCATCTAAGTTTAACATCTGTCTCTTAAGCTTACTATCTTTCTAGAAAAATGGATTTTGGAGCATGCAACAAAAAGAAATCCAGCGTAAGTCAACCCTAGTTATTTGAAGTGCTGCTTGGAGTGGAATACTGTATGCCAATATTGTGCTCATCTAAAGCATGTTACAAGCTTTGGAAATCACATTGTCTCAACCATCCCAAGTGTTTACTTTTCCTTCCCCCAGAATAAATAACTTGGGTCAAGTGTCTTCTTTTAGTCACGTATTTCTTCTTTAAGGAAAGGATATTTTGTATTTTTCTTACCAGTGCTAATACTTGCCATCTATGAAAACAATTTTGCCTGGCTTTTTACAAATCCTTTTCACAGGCCTCATTGCTCTTCTGCGGATAGACATATTGCCCATTTCTGCCGTCAACAGATGCAGCGTTTTCAGACTCTGCAGAAAGTAATGGTGCCTGACATTTCTAGGGTGAAAGCCTCTCTTTGGTTTTAGTGCTAATGGAAACAGACTTTTCATCTTCTTGAAAATCCAAAGCCAGAATGTAAATGGCTATGTAGTAAACAAAACAGATCATTTTTTAATCCCAGAAAATAAAGGAAAAAAAGTTAAAAATCTCTCTTGTAAAGTTATAGCAAAGCTTTGGAAAAAAACCCACTTTGTCTCCAGAGCTTGCTTTCTTTAATATCTATTAGATATCCATTCATACTGAACAACCACCAATATTTATACTTTATACATGAAGGAATTTGGCAATGGTATTCATTACATCAGTGGCAAAGTTTTTACAAATGAGAACAAGCCTCAGACAGATTGACTATAGTGATTCACAGAACCATTTTATGCTAGGATGGTATGTTCAGATGGTTTATACTAAATGAAAATCTCAGTTACTTTGAATTAATCCTACAGCAGTTCTGAAGACTGGATTCTCTACTTAATGAAAGAGACCTGATAAATAGCATTTTATTTCTGTTCATAGGAGCTAAGGATACAGCGCAAAGAATTCTCTACGGTGCAAAACAGGAAAAGAAAAGATGTGGTATTTGAGAGTGGAGTTTGAAGGGCAGGGAGGTTTCATAATGGAGGGTTTCCTAGCAATGGTAAATGCCAGTGCAGGCTTAGCATCTGGAAAGTGATATTCCTTGCGAAATAAGTACTGAACAATGATCCTTGGATATAATCTAATTCCTATAATAACATATTTCCAGAGTATGGGATGGCCTCTTTTGAATTCTTGCTTCAGGCCTGAAAATCTGGGATATCCTCTGTTTGATTGCCATCATATTTACTATAGGTTGAAAGAGGTTGCTAAAAGACTGCTATTACTCAAGGCACTAAAGCCTTAACACCCCAACATAGGTATCCATTCTGCTGCATCTATATAATGCATATGCAGCTATCTCTAATGGGATGCATCCACTTCAGTCTTTGTCAGACAGTGGCCTACATACATAAAAGTAATCAATGGTCAAAATTTGAAGCTTACCAGAAAATATCAAGTTTTGTAGAGGTACTAGATTTTGCATCATGCACTCAGCATTATGTCACTGAGATATTGCCCATCTTTGTCAGCTTTGTCATACTGCCTTATGGAAAAAATAGTTCTGCAGAGGCCTGTCCTTAAGAACAAGAGGATTCCAATGTTCCAAAGAAATCAGGCCAACCTTTAAGAAGTTTTTAAAATTAAATGTTTTCGGTTCCTCAGTTTAATGAAAGATTTCAATAAGGGCAAAGCAATCTGAAACAATTCACAATGGGATTGGAAGACATTAAATCCAATTGAAATATCCCATGCAGTATTTTACAAACACTGCATGTTCCATCAGAAAATTGTTCTGATGGAAAAAAAAAATTGTGCAAGTCTGTAAGTCTGTTTGAAACTTTATTTCAGTTAATAAACAAGATATTTCCTTACATGTTTTGACTTCCTAAGAAACCATGTATTGACACCTTAAATCAGAACACCTCTGATGTCAGGGGAATAGTTAACTACTATCTGCTTTGCTACTAGCAGCTGTTTAGAGATATGATTTTATAGACTTAAAGAAGTACTCTCTGACCAATTAATTTCTTCTTTGTTGAACTCTCCTGGAAGTTCCAAAGCCACATGAGACCATTAGGTATTCTTTTGAAAGCTAGGAGTCAAACACCTTATTTCAATTTGTTCACTAAAGTTTTGTCTCGTTTCCTCTAGCCTGTTTCCTCCTGGCATCCACGGTGACAAGAGTCTCATAATAAATTCAAAACACTGAGTCCATGATCATCTCCATGGTCTGTGCAATGACCTTTGCAATTCTGGACCTCTCAGATGTTAGTGCCATTCCTGATATTATTTGGAGTGATTTTTAAAAGACCATAGTCCAGCTATTTAGATATTGAAAGAATTGCCCTGGCTATTAGACCAGCTGCTTAACCTCTCTCCTGCCTTTACCTGTCCCATTCACTTGGATGTAGGAAATAATTTTTCTGGCAACCTTGATTGTGTCAACAAAGGGAGGAGCTAAGCTCAGCTAAGTCACTTCTATACGGACACACACACGCTCATTTGCACACACACAAAGTATGCAGTAGAACAAGAGCAGGAAAATTGCACACATAGAAAGACATCAAACTCACAAACACAGTCATTAATGCAGTATTTTGTTACTCACAAAAGTCTTGGTTTTGGTATGAGTTATATTGGTTATTTCAACTCTCAGTCTTCTTAGCCTGATCACCTTGCATGTGGCAATTTATTGCTTTCCACTGACTTGGAAAGTTTACATTTAAGAGTTCTGCATTGTACTTTTGTTTGCCTTTTTTTCCTTTTTAATTCTCTGATGAAATTCCACCAAGGAATTTCATACTTCAATTTTCTGTTACCATCTGAGTGCAGACCTCTTCAAAGTCAACAACCATCAGCTGGGCATAGTCACTTCAGAGCTCACCAGGAACAGTGACTCCAGAAGATGTCATGTTCTTGCTGTAAAATGAAGGCTCAAAGCCAAAATGAAAGGTTCTAAATTAAAATTAGAAAAGAACCTTCAACGTAAAAATGGGATATATATATTTACACATATGTATTCCCCAAAGGGTCACACTACCTTTATGCAACCTGGATATATGGAAGTCGTAACATCAATGTAAACTTATGTCTTATGTGACAAGAGCATCTTCTCCAACACTTGACAAGTTTTCCTTTTGTATGAAATGACATTCACTAGTCCAGAGCGATGTGAGCACTGAACACTCAAGCACTTCCGTACTCTCAGGGGAACAGAAAGACAATCAGGCTCTTTACTCTGACAAAGCACTGCGAAATAGAATGGCTAGGAATTAAAAGAGGAAAAGGGAAATTAGAAACAGGGCAATAATTTTTAGCAGTGAGGTAATTAATCTCTCCTACAGACCACCAAAAGAAACATGAAGATTTTGGGGATTTTTTTCCCTTCTAATTGAGATTTAGTATCTACCTCTGGAAACACCTTCACTCAAACACAGAGATGTGGAAAGCATCCTGTGTGTGATTCAGGAGCCAAAACAGTGGTGTCTAATGCCATCTGAGATGCTCCAGAAGATGTGATCTGGTCTCCAGGTGCTGTGCAAGTACACGTCTCTCTTCACAGTGGTGTCACAGCTGCTTCTCCTGGGTGTGTGTTTCATACCCTGGGACATTCAAGCTGGTCTAGATCCTTCTGTCAGAAGGAAACGAAAAACAGATTGCTGTGTTATTTTTCTATTCAGTAATACTGAACTGGCAAATCCATGGAGAGAAACCAGTAATCTTATTCTCAGAAATTTGCAGGAAATCATATGAATTTGTTTGCTTTCTCTGAAACATTTTTAACGGCTTTATTCTGTGCTGCCTCATAACAAAAGTAGGTTCATGTCAACTGCAAGCAACCACTTAAAGCTTTGAGAACTGATACTCTCACAAATTTAAAAAGGACATGCATATGTAACTTTGAATCCAGCCTTCATTTATATCTTCCAGGACAGATCAAAAATCCTTAACTAGTTATCTAATGAAATAACTAACTAACTAAAGATCAGGCAACGGACATATTATTTTCCTGTTGCAATTCTTATCTCGATTTTTTATTAATTTCTGAGTAATGCTATTCATCCAGGAGAGCTCTATGAAAATCTAAATGTAAGCACTACTTATTGTAAGCCGGGAACAAAGCGAGAAGCAGCAGATTCAAGGTTTTTTGGCAGTAATGTGCTGCTTTTTAGATAATGGGCTCTCTTGGTGTTATAATGAAAAGCAAATATATCATTAAGAAAGAGCGCCACAAAAACTGCCTCTCATATATCTTAAGCTTCATTAGTTTAGATTAATGACTTACTTGATATACATGACAATAGGTGAAGCAAATCTTTGTTTATTTATTGACAATTCAATGTAACTGTGACATGCATAAACAGGCTTCCTCCTGATTAGTTCCATGTTTTAAAGTAACTTTGTGTTATAAAACTTGTTAACTACAGTATCATTTTATTGAACTCTGCTCTGTGAATGATGTGATCTACTTTGAAAGGCGTCAATATTGCAGCCATTCCTGGCAGGCATTGGAGCATTATGCACACAGATTGGAGTAGATACCTCATTGTACAAATCCACGGACCCAGAAAATGTCCGGTTATTGAGACTGCACAGAGAGGACAATGTTCTATTCATAGGATCTGCAATGCAAGGTCAGAGAATGAAACTTGAACTAAGTGTAAGGTTCAGCTTAGTTTCACGGTTTTGCAGAGGACCTCCCTGAAAGTTAGGACTCGGAAAGTACCAATCCTTTCCCAGAGATCCCTGGCAAGGGTTCATAACACACATTCATATGAATAAGTAGTTGGGGAGTGATTTCCAGTGTGAAGCTCCTGTAAAGATCAGCAAGAGGGAGAAAGAGAGAGTTAGGAAGTTATATGAGCCTCTTCCAGAAAATGCTTGCAGAGTGATGGTACAAAGATGTTGAATATTGTGATGTTTTTTGCTTGGATGAAATGATTTGTATTTAGATTCTGTTACACGTGATTACCCCCACTATTAATGCTCCTGAAAGCACATAGCTAGAAATGGATTTCTTTAAGTAGCAATTTTAGGCAGAACTCGTAGGTTATTTGTTATTAGTTTCACGCTTCCATTACAGAGAATTGTTTTCAGTGACTTCTAAATTTTCCAACTTCTCTGGGCTGGTATTTTACATATCGAAATTTGATTTCAGGTTGCAATTCTTGGCAAAAGCCAACCAAAATAGTTCAAATGAGCTAACAAAAGGATCAGAGGTCAAGGTCAAAGAAAGGGTCAAAGAAGGGAGGAATGGGAAAAAGAGTCTTTGCCCAATATGCACACTGCTGGGTGAATTCAAGTGTCCTGAATCTCACTATTATTCTGCTGCTAGTAAAAATGACAACTTGATGGCAAACTGTTATCTCAGGGCTCCACAACTGACCTGCAAGAACTACATCGCTGTTCTCCGCTTTCTGCTAAAAAGTCCAGAATTCTTCTCCAACTCTGTCATTTGTTGCCACAGGACAGAATTTCTTCCAGTATTTTCTTTTAAAAAACTCCATGAGGCTACACATAAAAACACACAGGAGGAAAGCTAATAAAATAACAAAATTAAAACAATATTTTCTCCTAAAATGGGAACAAAAAACTTTCAAGAAAATAGGTGGATCTGACAGTTGATCGAGTTTTAAAAGGAATATTCACTAAGGTGATGTTATTGGAGAAAAAAATCCGAAAGTTAATTCTTTGTGCCAACTTTTATTCTGGAGACTCCTCCTTTTCACAGAATAAACCCACAGGATTTTTTCCTTTAAGAATTTTAAGCCATTGCTGAACTATTAACTGTGATTTTAAATTTTTAATTTAGTCTGTCATTTAAACAAGTTGTGTTATCTTAAGAATGGTAAGTGGCAAACACAACATCAATGTTTTATAAGATTTTCTCAAAATCGGAAAGCTACAAACCAATAAATTATATTTGTATATGAGCAAATTTGTGGGAATATTCTATTCTGTAAGAACAGACTGAGTAATAAAATATCAAAATATGGTATACTAGGGAAAAGCCAATGTAGCCTTTGCATAGAGAAGTTATGACTTGTGTATCAGTTATACAACTTTGGAGGAGCCACTGAGCATATAGTTCAAGTGATGTAATGTATATGATTTTCAAAAAACTTTTGAGAAAGTCTCATTGCAAAATCACCGAAAGACACGAAGATGTCATAGGATAAAAAAGAATGTCCCATGTTGGAAGAAAAATTGGTTAAAACATAAAAAAAACAGGTGGTAGGAGTGGGTAGTTGGTTTTCAGAAAGAGGGATCTCAAGCATATTCTACATATGAAAAATGTGGCATTTAACATATTCATAAATGAATATTGTTTGAATGATAAGGAGGCAAAATCTGAAAATGATACAGAATTTTTTCGGATAACCTAAAGCTGATTGTGAGAAACTATGAAGGAACTCAACCTTATAAGTATATGATAAAAAGGTAGATGTAATTAAATGTTAGGAAGCAGAATATAAAGACTAGGAAAAGAAATAACATATATGTATTAATATACTTTATCTCACTAATATATTATACTTCACTTTAGTATATTAATATACAATACTTCACTTTAGTTACCATCATTCAGGAATGAGTTCTTGAATCTACTGCAAATTGTTCTTCAGAACAAACGCTCAGGGTTCAGCGGTGTCTATAAATGTAACTAGGAATTGAAGAATAATTAGGAAAATAAATAGGAGCCTAGAAGAATTCATAATCGTGTCCCAATGTGTATTAATCTTCTATTAATATTTCAAGTTTTCATTATTCTAAATTTATGAAATGGAGCTTGTGGTCCTGGGCATGCTATAGCAAAACAGATAAAATAGAATTGCCAAGCATCCAGACAACTAAGACAACAAAAATAAACAGAAATGTAGATTGTCACATATAGCCACAGAGCAAAAAAATATAAATCTGAATTTGGAAAATAAGGTGACAAAAATGCTCTTATCATAGTACAAGTAATGCTACCAAATGAAATTGTCAGAGTAGACTTTGAAACACAAAAGGTACACTTTTCCAAACAAGTTTAGAAGGGAATCAGAGAAATTAATGCAGGCTAGATCCACTGTTGGCTAATAATAATGATGATCTGCTACCTCTAGAGTAAGAAGTCAGCTATTGCTGGAGATTGGCTCTCTCCCTACACATACTGCCCAATGGAGACATGGGTCCAGACTCACCTTAGGTGTCACTTTTTTGGCAATATCTACATTCAACATTCAGAAATGAGGCAATTGGAAAATTAAGGTTCTCTATGCAACCATATTAAAAAAATTATTTTTTTGAATAAGTCTTGTGACATCTATTACATTCTGTTTTGCCCCTTTCATCTCCTGCAGTGCCCTCTCATTCTCAGTACAAGTCCAGCAACAGTTTGGGCAGGGAGCAATGCTGTGTACAAAGGCGGCTCTGGTAGAACTCCCTTCACCAGTTGCAGTTGTCTGATGACTGACATGGGGAACTGCAAAAAAATACTGAATCAAATAAGGCCAAAGTGCCTTGAATACAACCTGGAGAACACTTTTCCACAGTTCTTTGCCTTGTGTGTTCATGCTCCAAGCAGGCACATATCTACAAGCCTCCTCCTTCCTTTGAACTGTACAGCATCAGCAGCATAATCACAGCCAACCTATGGTTGTTAGATGGCAGCAGGGCTTCCATACCCTCCTTCCAGTCATGAGTTCAAACCCTTTCCTTGAAGAGGGACATAAATCTCGACTTCTGAACAAATTTAGGCTCCCAACCAAGAGGACATACAGGTGAAAAGTGACAGAAATTCACATCAAATTGGACTTTCCATAGTTCATCACTAATTTTTACTGCATTATAGGGGATCTGATTTAAAAAAGCACTAAGAACCCACAACTTTAGCTAAAGTCAATAAGATTAGGCAAGCTGCTATAGGACATTAAATGCTCTGAGTCTGATCTTCCTGTGTCTCACAGTTTGCCTGCTTGTGAGACTTGCTCTCACAAGTGTGTTCAGGCACTCTTGCTATAAAATAATATTCACACCGCTCGTTAGCTCACAATGATGTTGTGAAAATAAATTGATTATTATTTATGTGTCACTTGGTTTTGGGAATGATGAGTGTCAGTGCAAAGAAAAATTAAGTTTTACACCAAAAAGTCTAGATTTTCACCACAAATATGGCCTGAAGTTGCAGTCTGAACAATAATAAAAACCACAGAATATAGATTAGATAATTTTTCAGACCATTTTACATGTTGAATGAGGTAGGTTGTGTACAAGGAATTATTTTGTAATTGTATAATTAAAGACAATAACAGAAAAATGTGCACACAGTCTTCCAATGGCAACATTAATTCTGACATTTCCTAACTGCTGAGGGCTTGCTTTGAAAGCCTGTTTTTTTTGAACATATCATCTGTGTGTGTGTGTAATATAATATAAACCATGCGTTTTATATCAACATTGATTGTTAGAAATTTTATATATATATATATATATCCATCCCACACTTTTACTGTAACATTTTTATATAAATTGAAAATAAACATATTCTAAGGCAATTTTAGACACATTCACATTTTATGGTTTAGCCAGTCCAGAGTAGTGCTAGATTTCTGAATAATAATGTCATCACATTCAAAGGAAATAGAGAGTTCGATGGTGGATGGGCTATTGCAGATCAGTGAAAACAGAAAGATTGGTTTTCCACTTCATATAAGGTCTCTATTTAGTAGAGTGTGACCATGCCATCACACCATACAGAAAAAAAATGATAAAAGCAAGGCTCTACATCCAGGCCACTTATCTTAAAAATAATTTACTTTCTATTATACCAGAGTGGTGAGAATAATGTTGTCTGGGGATTTTTAATATTTGTAGACTATACTTCCATTTCAAGTCTCTTGGGCAGCAAGCTCATACACTTTGTTTCAACAGGTATAGTCTGAATAATATGATAGGTAATTTGACAAAAACAACAAACAGGTACTAAACCAATCACAATAGCCCAAGGCAGAAACCATTAAATCTGCTAGTAATTCACCATTGTCCACAAAAAATTGGCTTCCTTCTATGACACCCCAGCAGGTTGTGGCCCTGCATTTCCAGAGAAGATTAGGACAGAAATATTTAAAAAAAATTCTTCAACTCCAAGATACAGTGAGAAGAATGGTCCTCTACTGCCTTTACTTCTTTCATGTCATGCTGATCTGAAGGAACTTGAGTTCTTAACACTTCTAAAGTTTCTCAGGCAGCATAAAAAATAATAAAAAAATCCATATTTCTCTGTCCTTCAGATGACAATCTGGAGAAAATTGTCTTATCCATATAGGACATTGTTAATGAACTTGATGGAGGGGTACTGAGCAAGAATTTTATGTGTTGTGTGTAAGATTTTTTCCTTAAATTAATAACTGCAATTTATCCTTTCGTTCTCTGACCACCTTTTATGTGGTTGCTAGCTATTTTGTATCACAAGAATCTGGAAGATAAATGTTCAGAGCATGAAATATTACCTTCATACCCTAGCCGTGCCGCAGATCATACATCGAGGTTAATGTTAACAAAATAATCTGTAGGTAGGCTCAGGGAAGCAATCAGAAGGAACTGCGTTCAGGTCAGGAACTGATATGTGCAATTTTCCTTGAAATTTCTGTATGGTGAAGTGCTTTAGCTGTGCAGGATGGGCACATCAGTTTGGCCCCAGGAGTTTTGGCTCTTCATAATCATACTTATTGCTGCCCAAATCTGATATGATATTCTCTTCGCCATATGGTTATCCTTATTTGGGGCAAAATCTGAACCAAGACCCTTCACAGAGTTGCTGATATTGTCTTCAGCAGACACCAGCAACAGCAGGAAGGTACAGAGCTCCCCACGTGGCAGCAGTACAGTATCCCTACCCAGAGGAAAACAACTCTTTCTCACTCCAGCAGCTACAAATTCACTGATATCAGAAGCAGTAAGGTTTATATCCCTATCTAACTTGAAACAAATCCTGTTTAACTGAATTTAAAGCACACTTACTGCCACTATAAATGCGTGATCCTCTTCAAATCCTACTAAATCACTGGTCTCAGTCATTTCCCTGGCTTGGGAAGAGCCAAGGGAAGCTCAGTGCGGATTAGGTTGCGGATCCCTGATTGTGAAAGAATGATCTTGGGGACCAGACAACTGCAACAGGAGAGTGTTAAAAGGTTCAGCTCCTCTCCCTACCTGGTTTGGGAATGTTCTTGTTCCAGGCTGGCAGAGGAGAAGAGATTTAGACATAGCTAGATGTCTAATACTTAACTGCTCAGATGTCTGTAGACAGTTATTTTGTCCTACATAGCCCAGTTGCAGACAAGTAAAACAACTTTCCTTCAATATGAAAGGACATTCATGAATATCCTTTACACTAAAAGAGCAGTGAGGGTTGGAAAGTCCAGCCACATGGAGGTGTAGGTGTACAGTGAAACTTCATAAGGCCAGCTCTGTTTGAAATCAGCATAACATCAACGCCTTCAAGACAACAGTGTCAATTTACATTAGCTGACGATTCAATATATAGTGATATATTGAAATGAAGGGCGGTTTTTTCACCATCACTGAGGTGCCTAAATCAACTACCAAACTGGGAGAGAGGAAAGTCTTCCTCTTAAAGGATGACTCTAAATCCCAACATGACCTTGTTTTGCCAAATGGCTGCCCAAAGGAACCTGTTCCCATCCCTTTGTCTCAGGGAACCTAGTCCCTGAGACTTTTTGTCTCAGGGAACCTAGTCAATTGCATGTGATAGCATAGGTTCCTAAAGCTGAGGGGACTGATTTGTCTTGTAAGAAAGTTTTTTAACCAGAAATTATATTAGAGCATCTCCGTAGTCAAGGAGGATAAAACTATACATCAGCCAAAGAGAGAGCCAGTCTTGCAGCCTCTAATCACATGAATAATCATGCTGAAACCTATAGGGTCCTGAAAAATGGCCTACTGAATAAAGACAATCATGTTTAATAAATTTGATGTACCCTTTTTTTTTTTTTCCCCCCATTGAGAAAGAACAATAGAATACATCTAATTCATTTCAGTTTGGAAATGAAAGAATGACTCAGAAGCCACAAACTGATTAACAAACAGGAAATGGAGAAAGACCTCTGAGTTGTAATTTTGAGACAATATTCTACAGTTAATCTCTGAAAAATAATGGAACTAGACTTTAATATTAACCTGTCATTGCACTGCAAAAGGATCTAGAGAGAACAGCAAGCAGTATCAACGAAATTAATCTAATGACATTTTATTGTTGTCACGGGCTAGAAATCCAGAGATCCAGCTGACAAAAGGAAAATATTCTAGATTTTTTTACTAAATTATGCAGTTGCAACACTTTTATAGATTATAGCGTAAGGTAAAAGCAGTGTCATTTCAAATTTAAAAGCCGAGTTTTCACAAAAGCCCTATTTAGCTTGGTTGTGTGATCTTTCCTTGCTGCCAGAGTAAATTTCAGCAGTCCTCTTGTCAAACAGAATGCTCAATACTTTTCACGATGCTGTTAAAACTCCCTGCCACTAGAACACAGACATGTAAGAAATGTGAGAACCTCAGAACTTAATCTAAAGCTTTTTAAACCCTCCTTATGTTAACTTGAGCTTGTCTTTATTAAAAACGTAACATTTCTTTTATAAAACAATTAGTGGTCTGACATAATTTAAATTACTGCCTCCAAATAGGATACTAAAAGAAAAAATACATCATTCCATTGAGATGGTGAATAAAACAAATCTCAAATTAAGAACAAATGGGGATATTATCCCATAAGAAAGAGTCTTCTGAATCAATCTATTATTTCGCAGCTTGAAATGTGCCACTATTGTACTTGCACTTGATTATGAGTCTTGTTATCACTTCCTCCAGTAGATCCAAATTGAGTGCTTCTGACATTTGCAAAGTTACTCACATATTCTGCTGCGCAGCAGGGAAAGCCTTGTTAATGAAGAAATAACAAGCAGAAGAACTGAATAAATATTTAGTTGATTGTAAAGAGGTACAGTTGCTGGTATTTTAATGCTGGAAATGAAAAAAAAACAACAACCCAACACCCAAGCCACAGTAACGTGCTTGCTCACGTCCTCTAAAAAGGGGTGCTGGTGGTGTTTCTCTCCATGCCACAGGGCACTTTCATTTCCTGATTCTATTATATAATAAGTGGCCACCTGAACCTGCCAATGAACTTGTACTATAGTGTTTTTCTATTTTTAATCCAAAAGGAGTAAACACATTTCTCATCAGATGTGTCACACACTGCTCTACATTGGTGAGATTTATGAAGGTGTCACAAAGTTATTACAGAGCCATTCATTTATAAATAGGTGTCCATTCTTCAGGAAATCATAAATGATAGGAGTATTTCCACCATTTCACGAGATCTGTATTGTAAGAAGGATGCCCATTTGTGTTTCTTTTTGTCTGCACTACACTGGTGTAATTTGGTTTTTGTCCTTCCCCCTTCGCCCATTACTTCAAGGCTTTCTCTCTGCTTTATGATTATGTTCAGCCAGACTCATGCACTCGATGGCTAACAGTAGTACAGCAAGGAACATAACAACTATTTCAATACTCATTTACAGACACAAAAGAACCCCCTCCAAAAATCTTCTCTTTTACCAGCTGGGCTTGCAAACTCTGAGTCAGCTGTACTGCTGTGTATCTTTTTTTTTTTTTTTCTTCATGATCTTTAGAAGTTGATGTAGGGGTACTTTTAGTAGATATTCTTCATTGAACACCTACCAAATCTGCCCAGGAGCGGATACAAATGCACTGTCATTTGACAGTGACATCTCTTATGATCTCCAATTGTATTTCTTACTTGGGAAGAATTTCTCTCTAATGTATCATTAGTGGCACTTTAAAGTAACTTTGAGAAAAAGTTTTTTCTTGTCGATCATGAGGAAAACTAGTCGGACAGAATTGCTCCAGGGACATGAGAAGCAAAGGCAAATTGTAGAGAGCAATACACACGTATTAAAAGTTCAGGAAAAGCAAAAAAGGAGAAATAAAAACAAAGTATCAGCATCCTCTAGATTTACACTTTTTCTGAATGTCATATGGGATATTATGGCAATATAATTAGGTTGCATTAAAAAAGACTGGGGCATTATTTCCTGGCTTATTAATCTTTCTTTAATGTTCATTTAGCACATTACAGATCCTGTCACATTCTTCACTATTCAAATATTATTTCGACAATCACTAACACCACAACCCAGAAGAAAAATGTTTGTTTAGAGTGTTGTGTGTCACCACCTGTTGGATATGTCACCTAACCATCTAAGCAAAAATGAAGAGTCACTGTCCATGCTGTGGTTTTTTTTGTTGTTGTTGGGTTTTTTTGGGTACTTCATTTTCAATGAAAGGGTCAGGGAAAAACACAGAAAAAACACACTTACCTTTGCAGATGTCATCTAATTGCCATTTAAAATAGCTTAATGGGATGGCTTGAAGGCTTCCACCTCTCCAAATTTGATTTTCATTTAATATAGAGGAGTAACAATGGTACCTTTTACTAACTGATATCAGTCATCCTCAGCTATGTCCTCAGCAAAGCTCTGATTTTGTTCGGACAACGGGAGCTTTGTTCTACTTTTGAAGTGCACATAGAACATTGTGTTAGAAAAACAAATGCCTTAATTTTGGCACCAACTTTAACAGCCAAGAAATAACGTGAAAATCCATGTACAGACTACAAACAGAAAATGAGATTGATTGACGGATGTTTAAAATAGATCCCTTTCTGCACTGTGACTGATATCCATGCTCAATCTTTGAAGTCAGAGAAGCCCTCGTGAGTGTAAAGTCTGTCTGGGCTCCAGAAGGAGGATTGTGTCTGTGTGTTTGGTATGTTAGGAGAGAAATTCATACTCACCTTTGCAATGCACTATGCTTAGATACTTGCTCCTCATGCTGAGCAGCATTTACAAACCACTGCAATAAATTTCTGTTGGCAAATAACTTCAAAAAACATAAAAAAGCTCTGTAAGAGTATGGGGCCACAGGGGTTCCATCTCATCTATGACCATCTCATAGAACAACTAAAAGCACAAAATCCTTACTTAGCCAAATAGTTTTAATGATAGGCAAGAAGAGGATTTTTTCCTGATTTATCCATCCTCCACCATGAAGCCAGTCTCCTCTTCAGGTCTTACCACTGGCTCCCATGCATTGCAGAAAATGTAGCTCTCTTTTCCACTGCTGTGTCCTCGCCATCCAGTTTCTCTGCTTCTCTCAGTCTCCATCTTTACATATAGCTCTACCTATGCTATATGTATATACCTATGCATATATAGGTATATACATATACCTATGCAAATGCTACTGTGCATTTCAGTTCTTCTCCCTTTTGTGCATTTTTTTTCCTTCATGCTGGCCACTAATAAAGGGGTTCCTTCATAGAATCATAGAATCATATAGGGTTGGAAGGGACCTCTGGAGATCATCTAGTCCTACCCCCCTGCCAGAGCAGGTCTACCCAGAACACGTTGCACAGGAACTTGTCCAGGGAAGTTTGGAATGTCACTAGAGAAGGAGACTCTACCACCTCTCTGGGCAGCCTGTTCCAATGCTCTATCACTCTCACAGTAAAGAAGTTCCTCCTCATGTTTAGGTGGAACCTCTTATACTCAAGTTTGTGCCCATTTCCTCTTGTCCTGTCCCTGGGCACCACTGTGAAAAGACCAGCCCTGTCTTCCTGACACCCTCCCTTGAAGTATTTGTAAGCATTGATCAGATCCCACCTAAGTCTTCTCTTCTCAAGACTAAAAAGACCCAAGTTCCTCAGCCTTTCCTCATAGGAGAGATGCTCCAGGCCCTTAATCATCTTTGTGGCCCTTTGTTGTACCTTCACCAGCAGTTCCCTGTCCTTCTTGAACTGGGGAGCCCAGAACTGGACTCAGTACCCCAGATGGGTCCTCACCAGGCCACAGCAAAGGTGCAGGATGACCTCCCTTGACCTGCTGGCCATGCTCTTCTTGATGCACCCCAGGATGCCATTGGCCTTCTTGGCCACAAGGGCACATTGCTGGCTCATGGTCATCCTGTTTTCCACAAGAACTCCCAGGTCTTTCTCCTCAGAGCTGCTCTCCAGCAGATCAGCCCCAACCTGTACTGGTGCAGGGCGTTATTTCTCCCCAGGTGCAGCTCCCTACACTTGTCCTTGTTAAATTTCATTACGTTTCTCTCAGCCCATGTCCCTGGCCTGTCCAGGTCTCGCTGGATGGTGGCACAGCCTTCTGGGACGTCAGCCACCCCTCCTAGTTTTGTGTCATCAGCAAATGTGTGAATGTTCTCATGTTGAAATGTTCTCTCTCTTCGCAACATGATGTGTGAAAATACTACCTTTTCTCTGCTTTTGTCCCTCTTAAAACGTTCATCCCCTGTGCTGTCTAGCAGAGCTGTCATTCACCCTTTAAAACACATCAGCCAGTTCCAATGGAAAGGGCATTGGCACAACCTGCTCCCTGCTTCAGCCCTGGGTCAGTGTTGATAGAAATCCCACTACTCTTCTCTCTCTTCTTCTGTGCCTTTCTTATTCTACTTTGAAGACAAGAAGGTAAAGCTCCAATAAGAATATCATAAAAAACCCCACAAAGGCTCCTAAGCATTGCTGCATTAAAAGATTAAGCCAGCAGTGCCTTTAGCCCGAATCCAGCACTTCTTAATTGTTTCATGTTGTAGCAGGGAATAGGTTTTAATAATGTCTAGATCTACTACTTACTTTTCCAGTGGAACATATACTAAGCTCCTTAGGGCAAAGACAAGTTTCTTGTTCTGTATAGATCTGCTCAAGAAGTAAATTATAAATGGTTCTACCTAGGGGCATTAGTGGCAATCAATGCTACCCGACTTTTAATGAGATGATATCAGCTCTGTTATGATACTGAGTTACATAAAGGCAAATGTCAGAGTCTCTTATTAATAATATCTAACAGATTAGACCTTGCTTAAAACACACGTGAAAAAGGAGACCCATTTTTTTGGTGCAGAGGGTATGGCATATCTGAATCTCCCCTGTAGTTCAGTGTCTGGCACCTGATGTAGCAATGCCTCCAACAGAGGCTACTTTCATGCCTTATTATTTCTTCTCTCACCTGTATCCAGCAGCAGTTTGCATCTAGTGAGGATGTAGTGACAAGATGTTTTGCATTTGAATTTTGCCTCCTGACCTTGGAACTCCTAAGAAAAACAAATTGCTTCTCTTTCTTTTACGGAATACCACCTTTCTAACTGACACAAACTCCCTCGGGGGGAGCGGGAGGAGCTCATGGCAACCCAGGCCAGTTTTCATCATGTGGTGCTGAGCCCTGAATAGAGTATCTTTAGTTATTATAGCAGTATACAAAATCAATGACCTGAGTACAATAGCTGTGACCCACAGATTGCAGTGGCAAGGAATTTTTCCAGGATACAGTGAAAACTGAGTAACTAGCAGTGGCTTATCTGCCGTGCCTGTAGGCACACGTAAAACCTTGTGGGTGTGACTTAACAGAACTAGTCCAGAGCTTGGAGAATTAATCCAGATAGTTAGAGAGCATGGTGCTTTCTGCCATGTCACATTCCTCTGTGCAGAGGAAAAAATGGTATTTTAAGGGGTTACCTGTGAGAGCAGGATTCACATGCCAAAGTGTTGCAGAAAACGTAGCCTAACTAGGTTTATGTCTAGCAGGTTTAGGAAGCATATGAAGCATGATGTGTTGGAAATTTTGGTCTTATTATTTTTGATCATTGTCTGAAGATGGCCTGCAAAAAAGGAACATCAACGTCAGTATTGATGATATCATGCTACAGTCCAGTATCGCTGGCAGTAGATGATCTTCTTATATCTGAATAATGATGGTCAGGAGTCACATAAGGACTCCTTGTCTTTTTGCTTTGCTTTTGCAGCCTGAGACATGTCCATTAAAACTGACATTTGAGTGAATGAACAGAGGACTTTAAATCTGTTTAAATATACTTGTCACATATAGAAAGAAGCTTGGTGTTTTTTCTGCTTAGAGACTTTTGCAACTGCACTGAAGCAGAGGCAGAAATGGGAGGGGTGGGTGGGGATTACAAACTAACTGCAGGTTGTGGCCATGTGTCTAGTGGCCGAGAGCACATATTTTGTATTGCAACGTGGCCCCAGAGGATACTGCAGCATCATCCCAGACACTGTGTGTGACTTGCCCAGTGTTTATGGACTTCTAAACCATGTACATTTTAATTTATGGAGGAAGTTAACCATACAACCTACTGGAAAAGAAAAAGGTCCATTATAAGAAACGGACTTGAAGAGCATTGAGACTGAGCCTGAGCAGACAGCTGGCAAGATAATCAAGTGTGTGGTTCCTTAGGTCATACACAATTCAGGTGTACAGGGGGTCTACAGAAAGTTATGTTCTGCAGAAGCAATATATACGGTAAATAAATCAAGCCAGAATAAATTATTTAGTCTCTTTCTGATATTTAGCAGCACATTGCCCATCAAATTTAGTGGAAATAGCAATTGCTCAGTCTTGGAAAAAAACTGACTTTTTTTAGCTCAGCTCTGAGACTAGCTGTATCTGAATTTATAGATATGATACGACAAACATACAGCTACTTTTTTTTTTTTCCTTCCCCAAAGAAATATCTTTCACCATAGGTAAGAAGGATCTTTAGTGGAAAGTCATGAGTTTAGGAACTGCAGGCTAGGCCCCGGAGCATCTCTTTTTGAGATTTTTTTTTGCCTTAGGAGGCTAGCAGGACACAGGATGCTTTTTCCAAGCCCAGCCCTAGCTAGCCACACACACTATGATTTGGGGACAGCCTGAATCACTGCTCAGTGGCACCATCCAGGGGCCATTTGAATCCCCCCCCCCCTTTTTTTTTTCTATTTTTTTGTGGCTCTGTGATTTCAGGGGGTCCATGGGGAGAGGGCTTGATGATATAATACTGCCATCTGGTGACTACTGCCAGAAAATTTAATCTCCAGGAGAGAAAACGAAAAGCTAACACGTAGGCTTTGACTTGTCCATGGGTGAGGAAGGGGTGAAAAAGCGGGGGCAACATCGTCAGCCATCTCCCCCTCCCAGCCCTCTGCCTGGGCTGCCTCTCCTCTTCCGTAGAGAGAGGTGCTGAGCAGGACTGCCTTTAAATTTAATTATTGGGAGAGCTCATTCATTCAGGCACTAAGAGAACCTGAATATGCAGAACATAGGGCTTCTTTTTTTTTTCCTTTTTTTTTTTTTTTTTTTTTTAGAGAGGCTTAAATACAGTTTCCATGGCAGTTAATCCAACTTTGACCCAAATTAAATTTCAACGTCTAAAAATTCATTCAGCCAGAGAAGGACAATGTTTAGCCCTCTCTGAACCAGGCACAGAGCTGTGTGAGAACATTTCTCCTCTCCAGTTTTGTTCTTTGCAGCAGGAACCTCTATGGTCATGAAGGCAGCTGCTGCTTCTCAGCAGCTCAGGAGAACCTTCCTAAGGATCCTGCTCCTAAATGTGGCCCACTCGGGGGCTAAGGATTTGGTGGCATATCACAGCCCCTCAAGGCAAGGGTAAGAAAGGTGACCATCCAAAAATATCTTATTGCTGTGAGAGACTTCTGTGCTCAAAATGAAGATGAACCCATTTTGTGTCCTCCCGAGAAAATAATATTCTCATTGATGTTCACTCTCATAAAACACTCTCTATTTTATGACACTATCAGTACAAAACAAGTCATTTAGATATTATAACAGTATTTTAGATGATACCTAGTATCAAAGACTCTCTCACCATAATGGTGGTGAAGCACAATAGAGGTTTTATAATACAAAAAGAATTTTCCCTACCTGTTATCATGCTGATGGGGACATAGTCCCTGTTTCAGTCCTGCCCATAATGGTAAATTACTTTTAACATACTATATATTTCAATGATATCTAGTTAAAATTTCATTATGACATCTCAGTATAAAATATAATGTACTATTTCTACCATGTTTTCCTAAAACATTTCTGTGGGTGAGATTTTTCACATTAAGCACAATTGCAGAAATGACTGATGTTTAAATCTGAAGACAATTTTAGTCATTATTAAACTTCATTATAAAATAAAGTACGTGGGTGGAATTGTGGTTTGATGCTTTTGTAATTTGCTCTACCTTTTCAATGTACTTTTCAGTTACATTAACTGAATCATTTCATCTTATAGATGCAAAGATGAAGGAGAAGAACAAAAACATGCCCATTAACTGAAGCAGTGCAAATGTGCATAGTTAATGGAAACCATTTTGACATTTTGTATTTGATTCCATGGTGTGTCTACTCAAACAATTTCAATGGCATATTAGAACAAAATGCTACATTGTACTCTTCACTAAGAATGCAAGTAATAGACTTCAAAAATTACCTTTCGACTGAAAGTATTATCTGTTGGAAATGAAGAAATGTTTTACATTATGAAAGGCTAATAGCAGTAAGGGGGAGCAATGGGCTGTAATGAGAATTCAGGCAGGAAGGGTTTTTTGACCCTGTGTTTCCCAAATGTATGTGTTTTCACAAGTTATGGCAGAATTGCTTAGACGGTGACATAAACTCCTGTGTTCAATGGCAATTATTTAACTGTGTAACAATTAAAGACTTCTTTAAGCAAGATCATGTTAAATATTGTAGCAATATCTTTTTTTCTGTCCCAGAACAGATAATTGATTGCTTTTCCAAAACCATTTTTTTCCCCTGATTAAATCAATTTAAGGACGAGATGCAGTCCAAAATATATTTCCACTCTGATGCTAAAGCAAGGTTTACCTATTAAAAAATTTTTGCATTTCACCACAGGAAAATTTATCTGTTGGTAAACATATCATAAATAATTTTTACATGCCTTTGAGCCTGATTGATGAAAGTATTTCCATTTCTTGCCATTTTCAGGCCAGTAAAAATTGCTGTATCTTAAATTTCACATTTGAAAATTCATAGAGGTACCATTCTTCTGGTTGCCTCAAAAATATCACCTTATAACCACTTCTCTGTGGCAATGCACCCCGTTTACTTAAGAACAGCTGGACCGCAACTCTGGAATGCAACTAGAAAAACAAAAACCTCTGCATATATATTTCAGCTAAGTGCTGGTTTTGGCATCTCAGTGAAATGTTTGGCTACAGAATTTTGCCTCGTTCAGATGCACGATTGAGTGTTTGGCTGATGGATAGACTGCAAGCCTCTACAAGCCAATTCAGCTTAACAAGAGCTTAGGCTATGCTTGCCTTCCTTCTGTCCTCCTGCCCGCTTTTCTGTGTCAGGTTTTCTTTCCAGGTGATGTCTGGAAATTCCACAACTGGCATCAAAAACTTGTTATAATTTCTAGTTGTTATCCTTGATTCACTCCAGGGAAGAAGGTTGTCACTTTCTGGCTTCACTTGATTGCTCTACCATACGCATACCGTTTCTGATGACTATTGCAATCTTTCAGGAGAATGAGATATCAGAATTTCAGCACTCCTTATGCATTTCAAAAGAGAACTAAACCTCATTCCCTTTAGCTTCTTAGTCTTCTCTAGTTCACTGTTTCTCAGTCTTTGCTCTGGAAGTCACTTGTGCCTGACAGGCAGTCAAAAAATGAAAATATTGCATTTAAACCAAAGAATTCCCACTTCTACACACATTTGCTTCCATGCAATAAAGGAAACAAGCAAGTTGAATGAAGGAAAGCAGAAGCAAGAGACAAATATTTAACATTTAGGCAAGCTCTTACTGTATCGGTGCCGGCTGAATGGTATAGGTAGGAGCCAGGCACTGATTCCTATCGGAATCTCTGCAGGCAGAGATGCCTTCCTTGCTAATTAATTTTTTATCACAGTGTACCTTTAATATTTCTAATGCTTGCATAGTGAGCAGTATTTTTACTATAAAATATTTGGAAATTAAAGAGTGGGATTATTATCTTGAAAGAAAGGGGAATGTTGCTTCTGCTTAGAATGCTAAGCATGTTACCTACCCTCTTCTGCCCCATCACCATCAAGGTAGGGAGAAAAGCTAGTCTATTAATTTTTTCCCTAAAAACATAAGCTATTCTTCAGCTAAAAGAAAAGGAGGAAAAATATCTCTTTGTCCTTTTACACATAATTCCCATTAATTGAAGATCTAGTTCTCTGTTTTTACTGTCTGCTTACTTCTTTTATACAGTTAAAAACCCAGTGGAAAACATTCTAGGAAGCAAAACATCACATATTCAGAAGGTTAAGGCTTCAGTGCTATCCATGCTTTATAGCTTTTTTTCTCTCTATTTGTGTGTGTGTGTTTAGCTTTTGGAAATATTAGAAATCTTGTGTCTTACAGTCTTGGGCATCCTGATTATAAAGAGATTTGAAAAGAGAAGAGTTCCTAGCTAATACATCTGCACACAGGGGGTATAATCTCAGACTTTTTCACCATGGTGTTATTCACAAAGACTACTGAAATTCTACTGGCATAAAACTGGACTAACAAACAGGAAAATTAGGTCCTCATACTCTTTTTATAGCAGCTGAGCTGCTTTGTTGTGTTATCCTCCTAGCCAGAGCATAAAATATGTATGAATAAGGCAGTTTCTGTTGAGTCATCCTTGTTGAAAACATTCTGTTAACTCTAGCCAGCATAAAGATTTGCAGTGTTTCCTGGACAAAGGTGGAACTTGGGGTCAGGACACAGGTGGGTCTGTGAGAAAAAGACGATATAAGACAATGTTTATGAGAGAGAGGAGAAATATGCATTTTTGTTGTTATTGAAGTGAATGGCAGAGTTAAATTCAAGTAAAATTATCAGAAAAATAATCATAACACAGGAAAAAAATTAATTTTACATTAAACTGCTAGGGGTAACTCCTACCCAAGCCTCAGATACAAAGTTCAAAGAAGTCCCACTACACCTGAAGATACAGAGTTCAATGCTAGACAAATATATCTTCAGTACATAGCCTATCTTTTGTCATCTAATTCTTAGTATAAAGCAGCTTCATACAAAGATGCCTGTCATGTGAACTTGACTTATCAATCACCTCCGTGCCAATTATTTCTAAAGTTTACCTTATTTTTTTAACTTTAGCCCTAGCCTAAAATTGTGACCAGTCTTTACTAGCAGAGGGGATATGACCTTTGCAGCTTCTGCTCTTGCCAATGATGAGATTTTCTATTTTCTTTCCTCAAAATTTAAAATCTTAAAAAGTTTTGTTTTTAAAATATTCTAACCTAAAAGCCTGTTAAATTCGTTCTCTCTTCTTTTCTTCGTTGGCTTTTCTTTTATGCTTTTTGGTTCCGGATCAGCTTCTGGTTTTGGATCTATCTATGACTTTTTTTTTTTTTAAGGCAGAGAGCATAAGGTGACCTGAATATATGACTTGGTCTTGTTGATGCCAAAGGCAAGGTAGGGCAGGAGGCAGAATCGTTAGAGCTATAATACCATTTGAGGTTATGACCAAGTTCCTGGTAGACAATGAGCATATATATATCTAACTGACCACAGCCCACTTTGCAGCCACCCACTCCTTTATTGAACTAGGTGGTAAATCACCCTTAGGAAAGTAGATAAATGATTACAACCCTGTGACACAGTAGTTTAATATTGGTAAATCCACCTCAAAGGTCTGTAATTTTACAGTTTGGCAAGTCAGCCTTTGGATTCTTCTTAGGTGCTGTTCTCTTCAGCAGAAGAGACAGGACTTTGACAGATTAACTGTCTTCTCTTTCTTCTTAAAGCAATACTACTGTCTCTCATAGCATTAGCAGTACAGTTCCTAGATAGTAAATCCTTACTTTCTTCTTCACACCCATAGTCAACACGTGACAGTCCTTACCGGAATATGGTCTTTGTCAAGTCAATGAAGTTATCCAAGTTTTAGGTCACCCCACACTGGTTTTGTATTTAAGCCTAACAAGAGTTTCACTTCAATAAGCTAACAATAGCACCTAAAAATCCTACCTATTAGGAGAAAGATTCCTCACACTTGCAGCTCTCAGGAAAAGTAAGAATTTAAGAGTTTATACTGTGGAAGTAATGAGGAAGCCTGTTCTCAATAACGCAAGGCTTTTCTCATGTGAAGGCCCATTTTAGCTTAAGTGGCACCATGGAATGACTTTGGGCATGTTATGGCATTGTTTTTTTTCTGACTCATGATGTCTGAATGCTCTGGACTTTTAATCTCAAAGGAATCTTATGCTTGAAGAAGACGAACCTGTAGCATGTTACATTACACATCTGCTGTAGTTTGAGCAAGGCTTTTCCTGTAAGGGCCTGGCTCAGACTAAATGCTCTCTTCCATATCTTGCAGCATGCACCTACCCACCAAAACAAATGTCTTTCCATAACTGGGACATCTGTTGGGATACCAGGCCAGGGCACCAGGCCACAATTTCACCCTGGGCAGACGTGCAGCATAGACATTTGTTGTATTTAAACTGTGTTCCAAGAGGAGAATTCAGGAGTAAGTCATGTTAAACAATGCTGAAAGACATGCTGAAAGTTAGGTGGGTCATGTGCTATAGAAAGCACTGAAAATGTAATTGATCAGGAAATTATGTTTTGGGCTTATATGTCTTTCTCCAAAAATACCTTCTGGGTGAAGACTTACAGAAATTCCCGGTTTCTAAAACAAGACTATGCTGGATGCAGAGCTATTCAGTGTAAGATAGGTCTGATGGCACAGCTCCAGAGGGAATGGAAATGAGAGTGAAGGATTAAGCAAAAGTGGTGCCAGGTGGTAGCTTACTGAGGGTTTTCAGATCATAATTTTGAGCTGAGGCATACTTTACTGGATCTACCTACATCAATAGTTTTATATGCAAACTTAACACATTCTCCAGCTAATTCCTTAGGCTTCTTTAGGACTTAGAGCATGTGAGATTTCTGAAAGAGTGATATATATATATGTATATAAAAAAATATATTGAAAAAATCCATACAAAGGTTATCATACACAATTAAGCTCCACCAGACTAGCCAGAGGATTGCAAATAATAGTATTTTTTAAATATAAAGGAGAAGGCATGAAAAGTCTGTCAACTGTTGAGAATATTGTTTTGTTCCATAGTACACTTGTCTTTCTTAAAAAGTAAGGAAGAAAATCTGAAACAATACTCTCTTCCATTCTATATACAAAGCCTGTGTTTTGTCCCTGTACTTTCAACTGATGACAAGTGTAAGTTTTGGACAAGTCATTTGGGTAAATGTGGTCAGACATAACTTTGTACCTCCTAAGTTGAAGTGTTCCTTTATGAAATGAGCAGAGACAAAAGATTTTAAGTCATCAGCTCATCTTCCTGTGTCAATGAGGTAGAGAACTTCAGATTTGTTTCTGTAAACCACTTTTTCTGGTTTTATTACAAAACATAATGTTTATAAGCCAAATACATACAAACAAAAAAATCCAGGATTGTACATTGAGCATGTTACCAGCTAGATCATGAAACAATACAATTTATTTGCTTACTACTATGCTGCATTTAATTTTTCAAGAAAAAAATACATTTTTGAAATAAAGACAAATATAAATTATTTGAAAAAGGACCGGTATTTTGGAGATCCTCAAATTACGGTTTTCCAAAGAAAGAACATGGCCATGTCATTAGGTAATTTCTAACAAAGCAGTTCCACTAGGATGATCCAAACTAGCATTTGAAAACGTCTGGAGTGAGCTTCTCCACAGTGCAAGATATCCAAGAACTACTCAAAATTTACCATGCCACCACTCTAGAGAAGTGATCCAGTTTTTAGGGCTTTCTGTGTAGATGTGATGCTCCTCTGCAGTGCTTTATTAGAGCAGTTTTGCTAGTGAGTCAGAGCTTTTATTAGCAAAAAAGGAGAGCAGACATGTTTCTTTCACTCTGCCTTTCAAGCTCTCTGTTTGTTGCTTTGCCTGTTAAAGACTCACTTAGTTTCAAGCTCCAACAGAGATTTCTCATTAGCCAGTGCATCAGAACACCACAATGGTGTAACTTCCATATCATTAAATCTTTGATGCATCTGTCAAGACTACCGACACCACCTGTCATAACTGTGAAGAAGATATTCATTCATGGGAAATTTGAATAGCGCTGTGCATTTCTATCATGCAGTTCCCTTTACAACCTTCACTTTTGGCTGCCATCAAAGATAGGTCAAATGGAGTGCTGGATGTGAAATCTCTTGGCCTGTTACATTTGTTGGAAACTCAAATCCAGGTTAAACTATAGCCCTGAATGTCAAAATGTGTGCTCACTGCTGGCCTATATCTGAGGGAAATGTCTCCTAATTTAAACTACAGAAATAGCAGTTGGATTTATTCCATGTCCTGACATAGGCCTTCAACAGCAAATTACGTGATTCTTTTCTATGTAACAGTTTCACCATGAGTTCTGAGGTTCATGAACTAGATTAACTACTTAATCAATATGTTTTTGCATATTTGTAACACTACAATTAGAAGCAAACTTGCCTACCCTTTTTTTCACTGTTTTCTAAACTCAGAATAGCAGTTTTTTATTTCTCTTATTAAGTTGTATGTGTTCATTTGATATTGATTCTGAGATAGCCTCAGAGGTAGCATAATAGAAGTGCCAGTTATTAATTTCTTTAGCCCTAGACTATCAGCCTGTTTTCAGAATATGAAAAATTAGAGACATAGAAAAGAACTATGCTACAACTAAAATTTACAGGATGTCCACCTTCATCTAGTGCCTACCTGGAAAAATTCTGTGGTTGGAAAAACCTTATAAGTCATATACTGGACAATGGAACTGGAGCTGTGAAAACATATGTTCCTGAGTAAAGGAAGAAACCTATTAATTTCAACATTTACAAACCACTGTTGGCCTTACTCTGACATACATCTTGGTTTAGTTGATGCTCTCCTACAGTGTAATCTCTGAGAAGGGCAAGGTGGTGCAAGAAAGGTGGTGCTGGGAAATACTAACATCTGTCCTGGAGTATGAGACCATGTCCTGCTAGAGGCCACCCAGGGTACAATCCCAGGAATTCTACTTGGACATGGAAGCATCTTCCATTTTACAGGCACAAGATTTTAATAAATTAGTGCCACGTATTAACATGTACAATATTCCACAATTAGTGGGATTTGGAGTTTGAAGACACTTAAACACCCCTATGATTATTTCACTATACCTCGACTGCTCTTTACCCAGTGATTTACATTCCCAGCTGTTTTCTAACATTGCAACCCACCAAAAAAACAACAGCCATTTAAAACAATAAAACTACCTGGACACAAAAATATTTCTTCATGCTACAGAAGGCATTTCCCCTGTCCTTCCCCCAGGGGTGCATTTGCCTACAGCAATTCAGAATTGATTCTGATTTGCAGAGAATTGACCCTGAACAAATTGTACTTTCTTTTTTTTTTTTTTTTTGGAAATGGGTATGCCCCAAATTCCACAGCTTTCAGGCTGAACCTACTGTTTAGGATCTCTTTGGACAGCTTTCTATAGTAAACTAGATTAACACTGCTATGTATAGACTCATACATACCTGGAGGAGATAGAGGAGTGCCACATTAGGAGTGCTCTTCTGATTCCGGTTCCTAACCTGCTGTGGAGTTCATTTGGATAACCTTGCATGACACTGAGTTGTGCCAGGCAAACATTACCTCAATGATTAAGGGCTAAATCCATCAAGGTGCTTAAACCCCTAACTTCCACTGTGTCTAAATTAGATCCTCAGAAGCCTTGAGGAGCTGCTTCAAGTCCATAGGTGCCAATATTCTTGGCTATAAAATCCACTACATTTCTGTCACTCAGAGCTATGCTCGTCATGCTGGTGACAGGAAAGGTGTCTTTACCTTTGAAGAACTCACAGAAGGAGTAAATGTCCAATACACATCGCTCAAATCCTCTCTTTCACTGATTTGTTACTGGGAATTGAACAAAGTTTCTATGAAAGCGTGTGTTTCTAAGATGAATATTTCCTTCCCCTCCCTAATGAAGCAGCATTTCTTTGTATATAATAAATATTCACCAGCAAAGCATTAAAATTAATGTCATAGACAATTAAAAAGTCAAAAGCTATCAATGTTATAATGTTGAATACTCAGTTGCCTGCTGGAAAAAATACACACATGGTAAACTGAAAAATACAATAAGGGACTTTCTTTTTTTCTTTCAGTGTCAAAAAGATGGAAGTTAAAGAAATATGGGTAGGAAGACTGGGAAGAAGCTTTATGAAAAGATTATCATAATGTTACACTCTGTTCAAACATGGGAGAGCTCAGCTCCTGGGAAACAGCAGGGTCTAACCTCACAAGAGTTTGATCCTCAGAATCAGTGATCAAAGTATTGCTGAGCTCAACCTCTACTTTTCTTTTTGAACCAAGTACCAGCAATTACCAGTGCACTCGAGTCACTCCTCTTTTTTATTATTTTGCTATGGATTGCTTTATGGCCCTCAGAAGTGGACCTAATATCTATGAAGCCTGTTGCAGTTTTTCCACTGATTTATAAACATTTTGGATTGAACCATCCTGATAGGCACAGTAGATACAGATTTAAATTAATCTATGACTAAATTCTTCCAATAGAATGTTACCAATATGATATGAGCAATCTTCCTGACCATCCTGTCTTGGTCTTCATATGCACCTTTAGTTAAAGCCCATTAGTTTCCCCTTTCCCAATACCATTTAGTAGGAGGATGCTTTCAGTCTTCTATTTTGTGTGCTGCTCCAGCTGCCATGACAGATGCCTTGACTAATCACAGTTCCCATTTTTTTTAGTGCTTTTTTGGTAATTTAACAGTGAAGGGGATCAATCACTTTTTGGTCTCAACATTTGTTATGAAATTGCCCTTGTAAGTTTCTAGTCCTTTTCCATTAGTAAATAAATTATGACAGTGGGTTATTTGGGTGTTATAATGATTGCCACAATTTCTTAGTCTAGATGAGCAGAATTATCATCCTGCATCATGACCCACCACCTCCAGCATCCTATCACAGCAAGTCACACGAGATCACATAGCTGCAAGTGAAGGCTCTCCAAGTGCTTCTCTGGATCTTTAAAGGCATTGCAGCTGAAAGTGTATGAGGCTTGTCTTGAGTCAAGTGAATTTATGGTGATATCCCCTACAGAGTGGAGGTGAGATGGGAAGAAGGGACTCATCTTTGAAAGGTTACAGAGGTTGTGTGGGCATACTCTGCTGTTAAACTGTTGATGAAAATTTTCATTTCCTTCCCACCTCTTCACTTTGGCAGTTGAAAAAGGGGATAAAACTCAAGTTTTATATCAGGTTTTAATACTGTTTTTTCACTTAGCTCCTAGTTTTTAGTATAAAAATTATTGGCATTGGGGAGCTGGTGCATTTTATTTTTCCACCTATCTTGCCTGTCTACACTCCATATAAGTTGCTTTGGATGAAGGTGGAAACCCCTTTCCAACTTTCATCTAAACATTAGATTTCCCTGAATAGTTTGCTTGTAAGTGTAGCAAGTTCTTTTCTTTTGGCCTGATTAGTTGGGTGACTGCCCAGAAAGAAAAAGGATGAACTCTTCAGCTCTTACAGTGCCTTCCTGAGCATACTAGTTTCTGCACCAGACTAAAAGCAAAGACTTTCCTTATAAAACCATTAATATATCTGAAATGCAACTGAAAAAGAAGGCTGTTTATCTCCACATTAAAGTGATACTTGTTTCCCACAAAAGGTTATCCTCCCCCTCTACTCTGGTGAGGCCCCATCTGGAGTACTGTGTCCAGTTCTGGGCTCCCCAGTTCAGGAAGGACAGGGAACTGCTGGAGAGGGTACAACAAAGTTGTACTACAAAGATATGACGGGACTAGAACATTGCTCTTATGAGGAAAGGCTGAGGGACTTGGGTCTTTTTAGTCTGGAGAAGTGAAGACTTCAGGGGGATCTGATCAATACCTATAAATACTTAAAGGGTGGATGTCAAGAAGATGGGGTCAGTTTTTTTTCAGTGGTGCCCAGTGACAGGACAAGAGGTAACAAGCACAAACAAGTTCCATCTAAGCATGAAGAGGAACTTCTTCACTTTGAGAGTGGCAGAAGAGTGGAACAGGCTGTCCAGGGAGGTGGTGGAGCTTCGCTCTCTGGAGATATTCAAAACCCACCTGGACACATTGTTGTGCAACCTGCTCTGGGTGGACCTTCTCTGGCAGGGGGGTTGGACTTGATGATCTCCAGAGGTCCCTTCCAACCCCATATCATTTTGTGATTCTGTGTGAAAACAGACATAATCCCATGGTCACTTCCATCTGAATCTGTGGGAATATTGCCTCCTCTTCTTAAAGCTGGCAACTAGTTTAAGCACGAGTGGGTGGGAGAATTGCTCCAGTGAGCATTTGTGAAACTCGACTAGACAGGCTTACACGTATCTTACATTCTATATTGTCTCTCTCTTAGGGACTCACTCCCAGTGACTCTGCAGCGGGTGTGAACAGATTATACAACACAAGGGGAAACAAAAGCTTTTTTGGTTTTGTTTTCAGGGCCATGTATAAAACTGTAATTCCTGGACTAATAAAAAAGTATATATGCAAATGATGGCTAATTCTCCTTTCAATCCTTATTAAACATGGATAAGGACCTACTATCCTCCGTTTTTCCCCCTCCATATACACCAGGAGCTATGGTTTTACCCATGCTACAGACTGCAGTTTTAGTAAAAAAAAGTCTCTAAACAAGGGAGCTAAAGTGCCAGCACAGAACTCAGGTAAGTTTATTTAATACTAACATGTGTTTCTCCTTTGCTTTTTTCAACCCTCTGAAAAAGCTTATGTTTTTCTTTTCATACTAGAAGTTAGTAAGCTTCCTTAAGTACTTATTTTTAAAAACTGCTTTTCCTGGTCAGTTCCTTGAACTATCCTTTTTTTTTTTTTTTCTGACAGTAAAGGAGGTTTTGTCTCTTTTTCTCCAATGCAAGTGAAATGAAAGCTGGGGCAGAAGACTCTCTGGATATTCTGGAAGATTTCCTCTTTACATTGCGTGGGTCTCCCACACAATGGATGAGTGTGTTTTGGGATAGTTCATGGTGACAGTGGCTACTCAGACAGAATGAGAGGGTTGGTCATGTTCTCCAAAACCAAGAGCCAAGAGGGAGGGAAGCCCTGTGCAAGGACCACATGGCGAGTCAAGACTGGCAGCCAGCAGCTTTATGACTGTTGCCACTATGGAGTCTTCCCAGAGGCAATGACTGGAGATGACTGGTAACAGGGGAGAAACATCTTTGCCTATGAAACTACAGAGGAGCCTGTTTGAACAGCCACAAATCTTGGCTTGATATTAAGTGACAGTGTTAAGGACAGGAACATTACGGGCCATATGGCAAGCTTTTTTGATTGATAATAGATATTTATTTGTTTCATGCTGCCTCTCTGGAGATACACCTAGAAAGATGAGATGACAGGGCCCAAAGGAATAATAGTTCAGATTTCTGCCTCATCACTCAGCCTACCTCTTTATTAAAATGTGATCACATTCAACATACTGGAGATGCAATGCATAATTGGCTTGCCCAAGGAAGTTGCATCTATGGCTACGAGCATGGGTTTAGATCACTATTTTGAGGACAGAAAAAGATGCATTTTCAAATATTTTCTTCCTTTAATCTTCAGATGATGTAATATCTGATCCCATCTGTTTATTTTTGTTTTAATTTAGAATGTCTTCCCTCATCCCTTTTTGTATGTTTATATTTGTCCTAATATCTAATATGACTGAAGCAGGTGATGCATAATTTATGTAAATAATGATCTTCATTTAGCACTTACAGGAGTGAGAAAGTTCAATGAGATCACCAGCTTTGTTTTTTGTTAGGCACCCACCAAGCATCTGTGCATTAAACAGGCTACTGTAGGTGTGTTGCCTCCAGAGCAAAGAAAATGACTCAAAAGAAAACCTCACCCACCTTTGTCTCTGGGCAAACTTTTGTAGCTGGTTCTCTCCCATCATATGGTGTTTCAGTATGATTGTTTGAAACTGGATGGGTCTGAGCTGCCAAAACCACCAGCAAGGTTACATGAAGCATAGATAGTTGTACTGTCTTCCTCAGCCTACACACTGACTCATTAACATTTTTTTTGAAGTCCTGGGAGTCTTATCAAGAAGTCAGCAAAGGAATCTTCAAAAAGGAAACTACTGGAGATAACCACTGAGAAAATGTGCAAAGTAAGTACATATTTGGCAGAGTGGCAGAAACTATGAAACAGTTTCTTCTTAATTGCTCAAATAACAAAATGCAATTCAAAAAACAGTACTGGACTAGAATGCTATAAAATAAAAGCATGTTTTTTAACTGGAAAATAATTTTTTAAAAAAATTTAATAATTTTGGTGGCCATAAACGTTTCATAAACAGAATAACATCTACCATGCTAAAGCAAGATGGAAAGACCAAAGACCAAGCTTTGAAACACACGGAAAACAGATGAGATTTCTGTATTTTATTTACAATGTTTTGTTGTATTGATTTTGATGGAATAAATAGGCTTCAAAGATGTTACCAGGACCAACACTAAATAATCAAATCAGATTGAAATTTTAATTACACATGATGGAACCAGTTTGGTTCCAAGACATACAATTACCATTACAAGTATTTCAGGCAAGGTTATTCATAAGAGAAGGAAAAAGGGACAAAACATTCGTAACAAAATATAGTAATTTAGTCTTTTATTTTAGTAACATTCCTTTTTCCCATTTCTTTAAACAGCAAAGAATATTCGAAGAAAAAACCTTTGATTGATAGGATTTCAGATGGTTTATGGAAAAAAGACATACATTCAAGGTTTTTCTGTTTCATTCATGTTGAAGTCCTGAATGCAAAGTCAGAACAGCAAATGCAAAATGGTGCATTTGCAAAATGGGTATAAAACAATAACCAATAATGTAAATAAAACATCTGTTTCTGGTTCACAGTTTAACTCTTACCTTCTGAAAATATAACCGAAATAGCACAGGTTCTTGCTAACTGCTCTTATATGTAATAAAATTTGTACCAACATGCAGCTATTTAAAGATTTCATTATTACCATGCTTTTAATTCATAGATTTATGCATGCTGCCAACATTTCATAGCTGGCTAAGTCAGATTTATGCTAAACATTTTCCAGAAGAAAAAAAAAACTGAGCCAGAAAAAAACACAGTTCCAAGTTGTAGGAGGTTCTTCAGGACTGAAGATGCCTAAAGAGGTGCTGTTACCATCTGAAATGTTCTCTGTAGCTCAATATGGATAGACTTACTCTGGAAAACAGTATGTCAGAGGCCTGAAGATGTCAGAGTATAGTTTAGCACCTATGAGAAAGATGCTAGACCTCACTTATAACTTCACTTCTTACTACTACACTTCACCCATTCCCTAAGCATTATTGACAAATCAAGGATTCCCCAAAAAGGCAATGAATAGAATATGCTACTCTTTATTTTTTCCCACTGATTATGCTTAATTTCTCATATAACGATTTTGGTCCATAAATTTCCAATCTTAGGCTCTTGATGTTTATCATACATCATTTCAGTACAGTCTTTCCACAGCATCAGGAGCATTTCTGTTTGCTTTATTCAACTTTGTGTTTCTGCCTTTAAGTTCTAGTAATTTTTTAAAGCATTTTTTGGTAAGATAGTGTTTTGTGCTTTTGTTGATTTGGAAATGCAAAAGTATATGTTATATTTTACATGCTAGCAATCTATACTTTTCGATCAGCATGATTTTCCCTGAAGTTGTTGATTGTATGTGTCCATACAACTTTTTTTGAACACGATGAGATGCATGCAATTTACATAATCAGCTCTGTGTACTAATTAGAGGAGCTGCTATTTTCAATATCCTAGAAAAATGATGCCAGGCTAACACAAGGATATTGAAAGCATCTGCTTCTCTAATTAGTAGACAAGGGGCCTATCTTCCATTTTTATTCAAAGTGTTAGTATGTCAAAGTATTTTGCTACACCAAAGAATAGTGACATTTTGGTCTAGGAAGGTCAAAAATAAGATGCCTGAACTACTATTGCATAGGAGCTGCCCTTTATGTTTCAGAAAGTAAACAAGGCACCAAGCTTATTCCCCTCCAAAGAATAATATCATACACAAGCCATATGAGTCTGCAGAATATAGTCAGAAAGAGATAAACCATATATGAATGTTTTTTGTGAAGTTGTTTACAGGAATATCTCAATAACAGCATTCTCAGTGTTCTTTGAAAATGAGTAGATGACATAAAAACTGGAGAAACTACCATTTCTCCAGTTCCAGTCATCTATATACAGCACATTTTGACAAAATTTCTAATATGAATTTCTTTGTCAGGAAATTTTAGCCATTAACTCTTGCTAATCCTTTATCTCTGTATTAGCAAGTTCATGCTCACTGCTTCCTTCCTCATAAAATGAGTAACATACAAAAAGTAGGCCACTACAACATTATTACAGGTTTTTTAAAATCAGACTGTTGAGAACCTTAACCACAAGACAATTTCTCTAGGCACCAAATCACTTTTATATTTATTTTCTGCTTCCTCACCAAGTTTTTCAGGGTTTTTAATAAATTTATGGACAACACAGCTCTACTCAGAATTCCAGTGTAAGTTTTACCAAAGTCATGTGTAGAGGAAGCACCTCTTCAGTCCTAGGCACAAGTCCCCAGATTATGCACCAAAAAACACGTAACTTATTCTTACCTTCACGCTTCATACGGAATTCAGATGATGAATATAATTTGGCCAATCCCAGAATAACCTAGGTTGGAAGGGACCTTTTAAGATTATCTAGTCCAACCAATTTCAAAAAAAAAAAAAAAAAAAAAAAAAAAAGGCACACACCCACACAACCCCCACACCACACCCAAAACAACACCAATCAACTACTAATCCATATCCCTGAGCACCATGTCAACTCATCTCTTGAATAGCTCCAGGGATGGTGCCTCAAGCACCTCCCTGGGCAGCTGATTCCAATAAATGGCCAATAAACAGAGACCTTGCATAGTTGAATTTGATGATCTTAAAGGCCCCCTCCAACCTAGATGATTCTATGATTCTGTAGTGATGTTTCTGGCTGTACCACACTCTAGGTCATCCCAATTCACCAAAGAATGCAATTTTTTATGCCTGTTTGTCTTTATTATTATTTAATATTATGAATATTCTTCTGAATTCAAAAGACAATTTATTATTTAATTCTTGATAACTGAGAGAATGAATAGAACTGTCTTGGTCTAGAGACAAAGGGGTGATATATTGTGGATAGATGTCCTCAGACTATAGTCTGAGTCTACAGAAAATGATAGAACAAGATGTCACTTTAGGGTGACCTTTAAACTGTAAGAATAAAGATTTCTTAGTCATATAAATATCTCCTTTCCTTTACAAATAGAAAGAGGGTTTTTACAATAGTTCAGATGACACATGATTTGGGGTAGACCTGAAGACTGCTAATGACATACAACTCATTTCACCTTGAAGTCATCAACCCAAGCTTTAACTTTTTTCCTTTGGAGAGAAGGCATTTCCCTCTGGGGTGAGTTTACATTTCACTTCCAGGCTAGCTAAAATTTAGTTTTCTACACTCAAGAAAGTGTCCACAGTTCTCCTCAGCAGACCCCATGGGGACAGAATCTGAGTGTTCCTGGGAGCCCACAATTCTGACTGCATGGGTGGACAAGGCAACATGAGGGACTCGGTAGTCCAGCTTGATTATGGGGGCCAGGAACCAACAAAGCTACAGCCCTCCCTATGCAGCCATACCTGCTGCAATTTGCCCTCTTTGAGTACAGTATGATATGAAGCTATTTTTGATGTTGCTTCAACCCTTTCCCTGAAGTTTATATGGACTGAAAGGAGGAAGAGAAGGTAAATGCTCCCCATCTGCTGGACAGCTTTGCACCACTCCTCTTCTACCAGGCTGCACTTTTTTAATGACCACAATACAGAGACAGGAGACATTTTTGTTCTGCAAGGCTTTCTGTTTAATTAAAGGCCTATTGTGCCTGAGCTAACTCTCTGGTTTTTAAGAAGGGCTCTGTTTAAAATCAGGGTAATGGGTTATTACAATTCTAGAGAAGAACGTTTGCAGAGAAATATTTTGCCCTGGTTAAAATTTTTGTGGAATACCACAAAATACAAAATAGATCCCTTAATCTCAGTGGCTATCTTGAAAACTTATTACTAAAATATATATAAATGTGTAAGTACTATTCATTTTTTCAATGTTGGCGTGTTGTAAAATTCTGTTTTCTTTTCATTTCATGCTGTTGTAAATAAACTGAATCTGTACAGTAGGTTTTTGTCAGACTCCCAGAAAGACAATTTTATTTTATAGCACATCCTAGACTGACAGCCAGAAACTGTTCTGCACCACCTCAGTACAAACAAAATTAGCTTCTCACAATATTTTTGCAGATGTTAAAGGTCATTAATAGAATGAAACCAGATGACTAAAGCAATACATTTGGAATGATTGGGTTTTATTTTTCTCCACAGCTTAAAGACACAGAGTCCTCTTTTCTTGACTATTTGGCTGTGTTTCAAATGTTCTTTTTTTCTTTTTTTTTTTTGCTATTTAATGGTTTCCAAAATCATAAAAGTGAAAGTAGTGGGATATGTATTTCTTGGCTTATGCAACCTCACTTGCGTGAAGGGTTTGGGATTTTTTACAGAGATGAATATAATATTAACTGTTCAAACTACACATTCCTGGAACAATTGCCCAATCTCCGCATTTTGATCAAGGTCACACTTTTGCAATGATCAAGGGAAAGACGGTTAACAGATGTAAGGAAAATCATGTTCAAAACGCGACTATATCCAGGAATAAAAAGAAAACTTCCCTTAAAAATGAAAGTAGTTCTATATATTTTGAAGTATGTTGTTTAAGTGAAAGCTGATGTTTATATTAACTGAAAATTAACTTTTTCGTTCCTATAGAACAGCTAGGTCATACTATGATTATTCTTTTGTGGCTATCTAGATGCTGATAGCCTTAAGGTAAGGAAAGGCCTCCTAAGGCATGCTTGTCACTCCTTCACATAACTTTATTTGTTTCCTAATTTTGAAATATTACTGCTATACATGCTAATCTATATCCATCAATTTAAATTATATTATCTTATTTATATATTTCCAAAATGACAGCTAAATAATAACTATTAAAGCTTTTAAAGACATACAGTATGTCAACTCTTCCCCAAAACTTTAAATATAAATTGAAAGGTGCAAATCAGGCCTACCTTGAAGCTGAGATAAGAATGCTTCTGTCCTTGTTTTGGAACACTTTAAATACAGGTGTGAAAAAAAAGAGAAGTGAGGCTATTCAACCAGTGCAGGAATGGATGCTCTCAGGACATGGCAAGAATGAAAAAGCAAGAAGTTATGTGAAGGAGTGACAAATGAAATAGAAAAGGGTTGATGAGATAGAGGGGTCATTGCAGGGCGCAGACATCCAGCAGAGGAAAGAGGAAGAAGCTGTCTTGTGGTAAGGATGTCTTAGGAGGTCTTTCCTTACCTTAAGAGATGTAAGAAAACCCTTTCTTATGCAGAACGAAGAGAACAAGCCAGAGAAAAAAACAGTGTTTTCTTATCTTGATTAATGCGAATTCTGGACAAAGACTCCAATGCTAAGTCGAGGCAAAGAGAGAGGAAAAGAGATTTTTGAGATATTGGATAGAAGAAGTGAGGTATGAAACTAAGGATGGAAGAAAAATATAACCATAAAACTATTTATGAAGAGGGATGAGCAGGAAGATCATAAATGTATTTGAAATAGGAGAAAAGGGAAAGGGCAGGCGAGGTTCTGGTGAAGCAAGGCAAGGAATTTTATTTTAATTTGAGATAGTGTTTGAGGTAGTGTTGAGATAGTCTTGGGGTATACAGGTTGAAAGCCTGGGGAGATACCCAAAGGGGCTCAAGTTAATGACTAGAGACATGATTTGGCACACAGAAATAAAGCAGTAATTAATCAGCAGAGGACTACAGAACTGGTAGTCTGGTCTTGTTACTGGTTAGGTTAGAAAGGGGAACTACAGAAGAGAGAAGGCCAAGAATAAAAAGCTTTGAAGAAGCTTTGAAAACCTGATCTTCTCTAAATTAAAACAGTTAAATGCATGAGAGGGAAATGTATAAGTTAATAAGCATAAAAACTAAAAAATAGCCTGGTGAAGTAGCAAAATAAATAAATTAAAAACTCTGTGGAAATTATTAATTCCCTTTCTCAAGAATCAATAGAAAAACATGCTATTTACTTGCCTATAAATAAATAAATATTTTCACCCATGTCTTATAGCTGGAAAGCTGGCAAATAAGGAGTAGATGGTTCCAGTACCTTGGAATATCATGGTATGGCAATTTTTCTATGCTATTTATTGCAAAACAATTGCTGTGATCTTTCTGGCACATACCAGCATCATTCTGATGCTGGACAGTTTTTTTAAGAAAGCATCCAAAAAGATTTGTTTCTTTCCCTTTTGAATGGTTTTATTTTTCTTAGAATCTATTAGGAGAATTGTGCAATGTTCTTTTGTCTGACTAGATCTGGCAAACAGCTGGGCTGCATGGCAAAAACAGCAAGGATGAATAACTGAGGTGGGTAGGGGGAAATCTTTAAAGGTTAATGCAAAATATATGCAAAAGTTTTATGAGCTAGACCTTTTAAATACCATTGCTCTTTAAACAGTTATGGCATAGGAATACTTCCTACAGCAAGCATAGCATGAAAAAAATTATCTTATATTAAACCACTGGGTAACATTCCCCAGCACATTAAAGATAACGTGGCAGGACCCAATAGCTTGTCTTGCTCTCCTCAAAAAGTATGTGGAGAGCTGGATGAACTGTAAATGCAAACATACCACCACTGTTTTACAATAAAAAATTGATGTGGTCAGTTTCTATGCTAGCTAAATAAATTTAGATGGATGAAAACTTCAACCAAGAGCAGTTAATTAAAGAGAGACTAACTCTAGATCACAGATACTTTTAAGAGCTAAGCAGTCTCTGAGGATACAATCAGAGGAAACCCCCCTTGGAAAGCAGTATTTTTCACATAGGCAAATTGATAAATAGTAACAGAGTGAATTTTCATTGAATCTCAAGGAAACCTGTTTTACTTAAGTAAGAATGCTATCACATTCCCCTTGATCTACTGCAATATTTGTATACGCAGACACACAGGAGCCACAGTTTTTTGGTAACAGACTCAATACTTTGCATTTACAGAACACTCTTTAAGTACAGATCTTCCTTATACAAAGATCAATGAATGAACTTCTCAAGCATCCCAGTTAATATTTTCATGCCCATTCTGCATATTAGTCCAGTGCTGCATTCTGGTGTCTTGTGCCAAGGTCATGCACTTGTGAGTGCAAACTTCACCAGACCACTGGACAACAGCCTCTCAATGTGAAACGCCCTGTAAAAGAAAGTCTATTGCATGCAGTGCTAATGATGAGAAAGTCTAACTGAAAAACCTAGCTATTATAGCTGTGATTTTCCTCTACTTTGAATTGTCAAAGTGAATCACACATTCTTTTAAAAGGATATAAAACTAACTTATCAGCTCTAAGAGATATTGCCTAAACTCTTCTTGTGGTTTGCTGTGGTTTCCTTTAGAAAGTCTGATTTCCTTTAAATATTAATATTTTTTACAGTAGCTTTCCACTCAGTTCTGAATGGAAGGCATTTGTGGTAACTGTGTTAATCTTTGGCAAATGTTGACTTGTTAAGTATCTTCTGCTGCTGCCAAATAATAATTTATGTTACAATATAAAAGTAATTTAATTCTGTCAAAAAGCAGGCAATTTAGATATTATTCTTTGTATGTATGAACAGGATTCCTATAACCAATTATGTAATAAAGTAAATATATTTAGAAACTATTGAAGGTAGACAGGCTACATTTAAGTCATTTTAAACAATGCACTGAAGGTATTGTATACAATTTTTCTGTATTTAGATATATATTCATACGCTGTATGTACACACTGATTTTCTTTAACATTTAGGGTTATTTAGCTAACAAATTAATTCAACACAATGAGCTCATGCTGCAAAACGCCATGGAAATGGAGTATTTACATATGCTAATGACTTCCAATTAAGAAACATGCAAATAATTGGGAGAAAGCAAAATTAAACCACTGCGCTAATAACCTGACAATTACAAGGAAAACTGTATTATGCAAGACTGCAAACATAATTGCACACACAAGGTCTATCTGACTACAAGGGTAGCTAATACAAAATAGGCACCAAATTATCACTTACTACAGGCCTTGACAGACTTCTTGCTGTAGGACTCCAGCCCTTCCAAGTGCAAGGTCAAGTGTTGGGGTGCCTCATGGGGGTCAGTGACAGAGGCACCGACTAAGTATCAGGTCAGGAAAGTTATTGTTATGATGATCTTTCACAGCTCACTCTCTGGTGTAAGAAACAAATGGGACTGCAGATGGGTGGTTTTTTTGAGCTGTTGGACTAAGATAAGCTAAGCAGAGAAACAGCAGCTGCTTGGTGGCTTGTGATGATTAAGGATTTTCCCTTTCACAGAAGAAAAAAGAATTTCCCTCCCTCCACCAGAAGATCATCATTTCAGAACTTGGTTTTAATTTGAATGGTGATGGACTGTGGAAATTTAAAACACCTCAGTGGAAAGTCATTCTGAAAATAGAGATTCTGTTTTGAAAAGTCAAAATGTTTCCCTTAACAAGATAGAATTTTTTTTTAATATCACCATAACTTTATAAAACTTTGTGGGTCTGTTGTGTATTACTACCACTGTAGGATAACATCAGATGATTACTTAGCTATGAGATCTATGTTATATAAAGGAAAGAAGTATTTTTTTACCTTTCCTGGGGGATGATTTTCAGTCCTATTGTAACAAAAAAGCAAACTCTTTAGAAGTGAAATAACCCCAACATAAACCCTAGTGCCTTTTCTTACCTTACCCAACAAGAATTTGGTTGTTGGTTGTATGTAATACAGGGAGACATCTTTTTGCTGACTTTCTTCCCTGTACTTTTTCTGCTTCCCAGATCCAATAATTGTAAACTTCAGATTTTCCCCACATGCATCAATGTAAGGACAGCTCTAAGGAGCAGAGGTACAAATTCTTGCATGATACTGACTGTGAAGGCTGTAACATGCTGACTCAAAGATGAACTCGACTTTGCAAGTATAAATCATTTGCTACGTATTTCTTGTGCTCCAGAAATTAAGGCAACTTTGTGGATAATGGTAGGGGTGAACCAATGCAGGCAGAGAAAACCTGTTTTTTCCTACTACTTCTGTTATTTTCATTTAGTTCTTATAGTTGGTGTTCATGATCCTACTAAGTCCATCAGTCTTTAGGATATTCAATGGTTGCTTCAATGGATGAGACTTATCTTTGTATTTGTATTCCTGGATTCTAATTCTACATTGTATTTTATCTGCTAGAAAATAATTTTTAACCTTACAGTAAATGCATACCATTTCTCCAGCAAGTCATTTAAAAAAACTTCCCCTGATGACAATACGAATGACATAGAAATAGATCAGAATTCAGTTTTATGTATCACCAAATCACTGTTCAGACCTCAGGAATTTCAAATGGATTTGCATTTGGTAATGATGATGACAGTGGTGACTGTGACTGGCATTTCAGTTGGTGGGCACCTTAGCTTGCGTACCATCATGAATGTTAACACTTTTGCTTAGAGAGGGAGCTGGGTTTTAAACTTGGCAAATCATGTATTACACAGCAGGTCAGGCATTTTTTGCATAAGTTTAGGTAGATATCAGAGTTTAGGTTTTTCCCTACCAATGGTCCTTAGAACCTCTGTGGATTTCTATACAAGATTGTCGTGGTTTTGACCAAACCAGAACGACAGATGGCCCCTCCCTCCTCACCCCCCCCTTAAGGAAAAGAGAAGAGAGGAAGGGGGAAAAGAAAAGAAAAAAAAAAACCCTCTGAGTTTAGAAAAAACTAAACTACTTTAGGCACAGGGGAAAGTCCCAGGCTGGACTCGGTGATGGACAGGAGCTGGATTCCGGATCTGGAGTCAGGAACGCTCAGATTGGGATCAAAGGCAGATGAACAGACAGGGTCCTCCTTGGATGTCGGCCATTGAAGGAAGAGAGTTGACCCTTTGATCCCTCAGCTTTTATACTGAGCATGATGCGGATGGGATGGAATACCCTGTTGGTCAGTTTTGGGTCACCTGTCCTGTCCTCTCCTCCCCACAGGTGGGACCCCTCTACGCGTTTCCGCTTCCGACCCTCCAATGGGGCAAACAAATTTGCCTGACCTTGGTTGTTATAGCAATAAGTATAAGCAAGGGCCTCTCTGCATACCATTCCTTGGTATAATCAGGTCTTATCACTGTGAGAGTGAACAGTTTCTGAACAATATGCTGTTAATTTCAGAGTTTAGTTAGTTAGAAGAGGCCCAGTTGGAAAAGTAAAATTACTGAATCAAAAATTAGTTCTGTTTTACCTCAAACC
>BJBW01008025.1:4107-16645 GCA_004320125.1 Scolopax mira
CATTAGCAGTACAAGTATTGCCAGATCTCATAGCACAGGCTAAACCCAGCCGTTCCTTTTTTCACTAGAATGCTGGAGGTCTCAAATGGCAGTTTGGCCTTACCTCCCAACCAGGGTCTAATATCATTGCCGAATGTCCTGACTGCCAAAGGCATATCATTTTGATAGTGGGAGGGGTTAACCCTAGAGGACTACAGAGTTTACAACTATGGCACACGGACCTCACACATTATCTGGAGTTTGGTAAATTAAAATATGTCCATTCCTCTACTGACACCTTTTCAGGAGCTTTGTTTTCTTCTTGCCACACAGGGGAGAAGGCGTGTGACATCCACAAACATTTGATGCATGCTTTTGCCACCTTGGGCATCCAAATAAAAATGGACAATGGTCCTGCATTATGTCTCAACTGCAATGAAAAATTTTCCTGACTCCTGGGGTATGGCCCATACTGCAGGCATTCCTCATTCCCCTACGGGTCAATCTCTGATTGAACGCTCCTGCCGATCCTTGAAGCACTTTCTGCAACAACAAAAAGGGGGAATGGGGACTGCCACACCTGAGGAACGACTATGGAAAGCCTTGTATGTTTTTAACTTTTTGAATTGTTCTTTAATAGATAACAATCCTCCGATAGTTCGACATTTTAATGCAAATGCTTCACTTGAGGCAGTGAAGCATTTGGTTCGTGATCCAGAAACAGGTGTCTCTGTTTCTCTTGTTACATGGAGAAGAAGTTAGGCTTGTGTCTCCATAAAAAAAGGCCCCAGATGGATTCCGGCAAAGAACATATGACCCTTCCATGAATCCCTACCACAAGCATCCAGTGATGATTCCAATCATCCTTCCGATTATCTCCTTGATCAACAAACTCCTGAACCCTTTGGGACCACAAACGACTGAGACAATGAGGACTGGACACTGTGGACTGAGAAATGACTAAGTGAATCAATCTAAAGAAGCATCAGTTGTAGAAATCTCTTGTACTGCATGTGGGCACTGTGAACCTTGGATCTTATGTGAAATGTGAAAAAGAATGGTAGTAGAGCAGTATTAGCCAGGCGGTGGTGTGAAGGCTGTCTTGTCACCGAAATCAATACTGTTAAGATTTTGCTCACCTCAGGTCATGAGACATTGGAAGGACAAAGATCATGGGAATATTCCTGAAGCTGGACTTTGTCTCTGTATAAACGGGTGGAAAAAGTCTTGAAAGGCAAGACTCTAAGTACTGTCCAACTGATAGTCGGGGACGTGCTGGAATTTGTAGTCCATAAACTCTGGGAGGACAAAGAGGGCAGTGGAAAATAACCATCAGAATGTAGACTGGTGAGTCCTACTGAGATAGGATGTTGGAAAGAGGAACGAAGTATCAGGATCAATATGATGATATCATCAGTATCAAGCAATGAGCTATGGAAAACTTACTGACTTGCGCCATGAGCGCTTAACTGCTGATTGTAGAAATTTACTTCAAGTGTCTTTTGTTTTTTACTAACCATCAAAGGTTGCCAAATAAGTGATGTTTAGTTAAACGAACCAATCTGTTTAAAACACGCAGCTAATGGAATAATGGAAACCTATCTAGAAGCGTGATTGTGCACAATAAATTGACATTTTGCTTGCATCAAGCTGTATCCCATCTCTCAATCGCGGCAACTATCCTCCCTAGGACAGCTGGATTCATAACTCATAGCCATTAAACATTATCAATTGCGTCTTTAAAGCTGTAGTCAACATTCCTGAAAGTTTGTGCAGCCCCAAGTTAATATTGTAAAGGGTTATGGAGTGGTGTTCCACCTGCTAAAGGGTAGAGTTATGATATTGGTGTAGGTGTAGTGTACGTTACTGACTTCAACTGCTAATAAGAGTTGACAAAAGTTATTGTGCTGTACAAAGGATGTTCTCATGGTACTAAAGGAGACTGCTTATTTGAGACATTAAACTAACAATCAAATGCAGACAGTTGATAGTTATCAATAACAACAGTAGCAAAAGGTTTTAAATAGCAAGAGTATTGTATTAAGATTGACATTTTCATCTCTTGATGCCATTGACATCTCTTGATGTCATTTGACAAGTCAAATGACTTGGGCTTGGGGCAGGAAGATCATACTTGTAGTAGAGGTTGAAATGAGTTTGCAGTTCCTTAGGTTTAGGGGTTTGTTGGGTTTTTAAATGGCTATATGAGATATTAAACATCCTAATTCTTGCATGAAAACACAGCAATTGTTTTTTTCTTTGTTTAAAACCACCCTTGCTTCTTACAGATCTTGGCGTATTATTATTGTTTTTTTAAACAACATAATTTTTGGAAAACACTTTGAGGTTTTTTCTGGGGGAAAAATTATAAAACCATTTTTTTGCCTGAGTCACTTTTCATTCATCAGTATATGCTTATCAGTAAGGGAAATATTAATTGGAAATGGAGTTTGATGCCTGACGTTTTCTTTTGCCTCTGGGAGAGGTGTCTTGCTCTCCCCAACACCCAAGCAATTAACAATGCATGTCGCTTTCAGCAACAGCTTACCAAGATGTAAACTGTATTTGGATTGTAGTTGAATAAATCACAATTTTAAATATTTTTTTTTTTCTTTTTTTGTGGTTAAATGTAGAAGATGCACTGGAGTAAGTGTAATTGCTTACAACGGGGGAAGGAGGGGCAAGTCTTAAGCCTTTTTTGTCACTGACCTCAACCTTGTGCCTGCATGAGAAATCTAGCCAAGAAGAAAGGCCAACGTGGTAATGAAATAAGAGGCAGAAGTGATGGGTGCAGTTGCTGTGTATTTAGAAAATCTGCAAGGGTACCTCATGCTCACAGATAACCGAATATGTAGAGCCTCACCTAATGCAGTTTTCAGGGTTCTGTGTTTTGTGGGGGTGGGTTTGGGGGGGAGGAGTTGGATTTGGGTTGATTTCTTTTTAGAAATTATACTGTGGAGCACTACTTCTTTACTTGGCAGTGAGATAGGATGGTCCACAAGAAGTAGATATGACTTTATTTAAGCATACTAGGATATTTTTTGGAATAGGTTTATGTACTTGTGTAATTTAGTAAAAGTGTTAAGTGCAGGAGGAGGTGATGTGTGCCATTTTGGTGTGTTGGTTTGGGATTATTTTACCTCTTTAAACAATCAGCGTGTGATGCCTTTCCCTCAATACTAGTTTTGAGCTTCTTAGTGGTAGATTTTGAAATCTATGGGCTATCTTGGAGCAATCCATAAAAAATTAAGATTGTGTTGTGGTTTAACCCCAGCGAGCAACTCAATACCACGTGGCTACTCGCTTATTCGTCCCTGGTTAGATGGGGCAGAGAATTGGAACAGTAAAAGTGAGAAAACTCATGAGTTCAGATAAAAACAGTTTCATAACTAAAGCAAAAGCCCCACACACCAACAAAGCAAAATGAGAAGTTCATTCACTGCTTCCCATCACAGGCAGATGTTCAGCCTTCTCCATGACAGAAGGCTCCATCATGTGTAAGGGTGACTTGGGAAGACAATTGCTATTGCTCTGAACGTCATCCCCCTTCCTTCTTCCCCCAGCTTTATACTGCTGAACATGACATCATATGGTGTGGGATATCCCTTGGGTCAGCTGTCTCAGCTCCTCACAGCTCCTTGTGTACCTCCTCCCAAAATCTGTCTCAGAAGACAGAGGAGGGGGGGGAAAGAAAGTCTCTTTCAGCTATGGTTTACAGTTGGCCCACTTTGAGTAGCCATTATTATTATTTAATAATAATATTCTGCAAAGTTGAGCTTCTTCAGTAGGGGTGTCTGAGATGTCACTCAAAACATCTGGAGATATCTGTTTGATTGTGCCAGGTAAGATCAAGATAATGGTGCAGTATGAGAAATGTGTTGTTAAGTATTGCAAAAAATGGATAGTGTGCACAAATTGAAATAATGATGAAGATGCTCTGTTTGCCCAGGGCTGTATTACACATCCTACAAGGTTTCAATACGAGGCAGACAGGGATCTTATGAACAGCTGGAACAAAATCCTGATGGTCTCATTGTGTTGGTTATGTTGCTTATCATCTGTGTCATGTCAAGTCAAGTTTATTAGATGTCTAGGAGCTTGTGGCTGCAATTAAGGTGGCCTACTGAGAGATCTCTAAAGCGTTTGTTGAGGCAGGGTGGCACGATCTATTAGTCAGGTTCTTATTGAACTTCAGAGTCATGCAGAATTTGCTGACAGATGTAACACCACTCTTACTGATTTGAAACTGCAGTGTGACACAGAGATCATGCTTGGTGGAGCTGAATCAGTTTTGTCTAAGTCAAAAAGAGAAAACAAATGTCTGCTTTTCCTATTGAATAACTTACTGGATTTTATCTACAATTGCTATGAACTGTGCTGGCCCAGATGCACACAGGTCAAACTTTGAGTGCTGAATCACTCTCCCATTGTGACTCGCTCCTTAATTTAGGTGAATACATAAATGTGGGGTATTGTAATCACTGTATTCTTTTCCTTTCTTTCCTACTATCCTTCTGACATTGCTATATACTTAAATGAGTTGCTTTTGTTCAAAAGTTGCCTCAAAGATAGGATAATGGTATATTGCTGAGTTTCAGATAACAAAATGGTTTTCCATATATTGTAAAAAATTAGTGGTAAGTGAAAAGATACATGGAATCATGTTTTATGGACTGCTGTATTAGAGTACAAAACTGGAGGGTTTTTTACAATATGCTATTTTTGAAATGTAATAAAGAATAAGCCAGGAATGAAACAGGCAATTTAGCATCTAGTTTTAATGTCTAATGGGATGGAAAATGCTAATAGATGCTGTTTCAGTGGGAATAATGTCAGAGGTCTTGAGACAAACCTCAACATCCTGAAGTTAGTATTACACACTAGATCTGAGACAGCAGCATCTGAGCTGCTTGTGCAGCTACCCGTGATGTTTTGGTTAACAACTGTGCTGAGATGCAGACAGCTGGTATCTACTAGTTCAAGCACAGAATTCATGTGATCTTGAAGGCAATTAAATCCTTCTGTTGTTTGATTCTCAAACAGTACCTGCGGGTTCTCCTTTTCCCTGCTAAATATGTAAGAATAGCTTTATCAGTTAAGAGTAAAACGCCCTATGTTATATGGAATCTCAATGACATCAGTTGTAAAGCTGGGAGGGAGGACCATTCTCACCTTATGTGTAGACATTCTGTCAACTGTCCAATTTTTTCCCTTTAAGCTGACTTTTTGAAACTAGTAGAACTAAAAGATTGTGTAAGGAGCTAATCAAGATAAAAATAATCAGTTTGTGACATCAGCATTTCCCATGGTGTCCTTCGCAGTTTTAATTCCAGAATTTTGTAGGGTTTTTTGTTGATTTTTTTTCATTAAAAAAAAAAGCCCCAAAACCAGTCAAGGAACCCACCCTTCCTCGACATCTGTGGACCCAGATGATGATAACTCAGGGGGAAATGGGGCAAATAGTCTTTGTTCAAAAAAGTATTTTCTTTGCAAAAGCAGATAGTTGAAAGTAAGGTATATGAGGCTGAGAGATGGTGGCTTCTGAACAAAAGACTTGTTCAGGATCAAGGTTTATAACAAGTAGGGAGATCTTAATAGGAAACAATATAGGATTCCTTAATAGAGTAAGGAGAGGCAGAAAAAGGACCAAGGCCAAACAACTCAACATGGTGTGGATGTTTTTTATGCCAAAGGTGATTAAGCGCTGGGAAAAAAATGAATGTGAGCTATTTAGTTCCTCCATTTTTGAAGGGTCTCCTAAAGCTTTTGAAATATATTAAAAGCATTCAGACACAAGTTGTCCCTCTCAGTGTCGGTAGGTGTCTAAAATTACTACTTCCGGTCATTCAGACAAGATAGTCCCAAGGTGCAAGTGAATTCCACCCTGAAATCTGGAACTGAAAAATTACTTGCTGTCTTCCTCAAGAAAGAATTTCTGAGAACAACATTGCTGTTCAGATACAAGGACTATACATTTATAGATGCAGTTAAGCCTGAAGTAGAAAAACTGAAGATGTTGTAGATGATCTGCAGAACAGCATCATCTTTGACCAAACACGAGATCTTGTAAGATGTTGGCTTCTGTGTTTATCTACAAGTGCCTGTTTCAAGAGATGGTCCTCTTCAGCCTGAATTTTCAGCAGTGGATCTTTCATCCTGCTTTGTCCCTTAGCTACTCATAACAGCCTTTTACCATAGCTTCACCTGCAGGATGGGGACTACTTGCAGACTGAACACAAAGCAAAATACTGTAAAACGGGAGGGTTCCCATTCCTATATATGTAAAACTGTACTTTGCATATAGAATTCTGCATACGTCATATTTCTTTTTTTCCCTTTGGAAAGATAAATTTTGTTATTCCCATGACCGTGCTTTGGTTTGATTTGGACACGCTCTGTCTGTGGTGAAATGGATATATGTCACTCTTGGAAAAGCTGCAAGGAAATTACACTTTTATTTTTCTTCTTCCTGACTTGAACAAGAACATCCCTTCTTAAATATAGCATACACACTTATGATGATCTGAACCATCAGGCTATACAGGATGCAATTGCATGTCACTGCATTCTTATTCTTCTTCTCCTTATATCTCTGTGCAGCTTGTACATTTGTGGAAATGGAAAAGTCATGTATAAATGAGGAGGAGTGGGGAAAATTATACCCTGTTCCGCTGCTGTGGAATGTTTTGGTCTGGTTAATTCCTCCCTTTCTTCCTTGATTTTAATCTGTTTGGTCGTTGCTGAGCTGGTGTCCTAAGTCTGGGAATCTTCTCTGCAGCTAAGTGATCTCTAGTCAAAGATTTTTTTAAGTTGATGTTCAAGTAGCTAATCGTTGCCCTTGGGGCTAGAATGTGTCTGTGTGTGTCTTGACCTAATCCAAGCCTCTGCTCTCTGCCATTTCTAGCAATGGTTGTGAGGTCTTGGAGCTTTTGGCTGTGCCCTTTTTGTTTTGCTTGTAGGGTTTTGACTGCAGGACCCCTACTATGGGCATTAGGATTAGACTAGATGATGTTCCAACCTTAACAGTACTGTGATTTGTAGGACCATTCTGTAAAATAACTGTGCTGTCATGGCCTTTGTAGATGTGATATTTTCACAATAAGAGACTTCAAGGATTTAAATCTTTTTGAGTATTGGAGAGTAATTCTGCACTAACAGAGATGAACTGAACATTTTAATGAAACCTTGTCCATATGTTCTGCATGTGGATTATCATTTTGTCTGCTCTTTCCATCCTCTTCTGTTCTGCTGTACTGTCTTTTCTTCTGCTTTAGCAGAAATAGCATGTTAACACATCTTACACATGGGATGGTTTCAGAAAAAATTTCCTGACTCTTCCCTTTTTGAAAAACTCTGCTGTTTGTAGGAGAGAGAGACCAAGTAGGGCAGCTTGCAAGCTTCACAGGATTCTAATGTGTTCAGTGCTCTTGATGCCACTTGTTTTATTCTTGCTGCCCAAGTTGCATTTGAGTAGGCAGAAGGCAACCAATTGAGACACATGGTGGGGGTGCTTACAGTATGTATGACAAGAAGCCAGAAGTACGTGGCAAACGTTCTCCACATAAATGTTTTTGAGGAAACCGTTGCTTCCTACGCTTGGCTGGACGTGAACATTTCTGCTGTTGTTCAGAACTTGATTTGTTTAGTTATTCAGCGTGCTTTTGTTACAGTCTTGGAGTTCTAAGTCGTGCTGTTGATACCAGGAGAGTCTTTATAAATCTGCAGTGCTATTCCAGTGTTGGCATGGGTGTCCTCGTGGCTAGTCTGCTTCTGTACAGAAGAAACTTAGTGGTGTCTGTTTAATACATAGATGCCAAACAGTGCACTTACTTGATGGAGGCCTTTTCTCACACAACTGTGGCAGAAAGATCCTGGATGTTCACAGTTTGTATCACTAGCTGCATGTGTTCTGAACTCTTTTTTTTTGGCATTGTATTTTGCTTTGTTTATATTATGTCAAACTGTAGAGACCTAGTGCTTTTTTAGCTTTCTAATGTATTTGTCCTTCACTTTTTCCACACGAGTTGTCAAGAGTTAGTCATGGAGCTAGTTTGGTACCTATTGCAACTTGGTTTTGAAAATGCTGGCTACTTTTCGTCACCAAGGAATTCCTGGAAAGGTATGTCTTCAGCTCATTGCATAGTAGGAACATTCAGTGCTTTCAATTACAGGCTGAGTAGTTTGATAGTGTTGCGTGTTTCAGCTGGAAAGTGAATTTGTTCTGCTTTTGAAATCTAAATAGAAAACTTACTTGTAAGACAAGACTACAGTATAGAAGCTTTTCACTTTGCAAGTCTATTAGAATTGAAGTTTTATACAGAATGCAGGGAGTCAGACCAGATGATCGTTGTATGTCCCTTCCAACTGAAACATTCCATTCTAACTGCAGAAACACAGCAATTGCTCTCTTCATCCTGTGTTTAATTTACAGGTCTCTGTGTTTCAGCACAAGACCACAGTATTTATGGAAGCTACAGAAGCCACGCGCTTCGCTGTAAAATGGCATCAGCTCTTAATAATGCTGTGAGAAAAGTTCATGTATTTTAAATATATTTTGAATTCAAGTACAGTGGCTCTACAGATTAACTTCTTCTGCTGCTGCCTTTTTAAACTGTTTTATTTGCCACTACTTTAAGCCAAATTGCATTTCCTTTTCTGAAGTGGAAAACTTGGTGTAAGTGGGATTTCTGTGAAGAAGCTGAGCAAAGTCTCATCCTAATCCTCAAAATGAGTTGTGTATATGCATTTTTATATACTCCCTTTAAATATGACTATGCTTTAGGCCCTGCTGAAGGTCGTAAGCAAAGTTTAGCATCTTGATTTCTGCACTAGGATGTTATGTGGTTTTACCTCTTTAAAAGAGCAACAGTCATGCCGTGGGTGCAACTGGTAATTTATTCTTTCATTATAAATGTCTGTCTTGTACACCATTAACTAATGAGAGTCAACTTCTCTATATTTTTTGGTATGTGAGGAAGGACTCCTTTTTGCCAGCTTTAACTTCAGAGACCTGTTCTTCACCTCTTCTTAGTCTAAATTTATCATACAGTGATCTAAATCTATCATCAGTGAATCCAAAACTTGTTTTGTGTAGTTAATCACCATTATGTAAGGAAAGGTCTTCCAGCATAATGTTAGGAAAACTTCTCTTTTCCTGGTGACCTTTGTAATAAAGAATATAAAATTTTGTCTACTTCCTTTTTACAAATAAAAGGATCTAGAGTGATCACATAAATCTGATCTGTGCCTTAGTTTGTGTACATGTCAGTAACCAAATGTAAGGAACCCTGGAGTGATCTATGAAGAATATAGTATTAAAAGCAGTCAGTCTTCAGTTTAGTTGATTCTAGACCTTTATGTTTGCAATCAGCCCTGTAGGGATTATAGGAGTTAGAGCTCAGTGTAAGAGGCCTCTCTAACTACATAGTTTTATTGTTGTCCTGTTAGTTTATTAGAAGAATGTTATGATACTTCTAGATGCTGATCAGCATGTTGAGATTGGCAATTCTCATTCATCATTAGTCTCTAATATTTTTGTGGCATGATCTAATACAATGTAATCCTTGAGTTTGTAGCTCACGCTTCTCACTACTTCCTTAAAATTCTTTTGGCATTTGTTTGTTTATGCTAAACAGTACAAGCTCTCCTTGTTCTTCTATGTCTTGTCAGTTATTGTAAAAATTCTATGTCTGCTCATGTTTGAGTTTAACTGGTTTGTACACAGCAGACTTAAGGCTGTACAATGCTTTCAGTGAGATCTTTCCAGATTCAGATATAAATGCAGTTCATTTACCTGTCTCAGATTAAAAAATAGTTGATAGGGTCTTGGATCGCATTGTCGTTGTACATGAGCTCCATCACAGCAGTGGCTCAGTCTCTCTCACAACTGATGACACAGGTTTTCATCTGCAGTCACCTCCAGCTTAGTAGTCTCCACTTGGGAATGTTGGCTTGTCCCCCTAAACATAAAGCTCCCTCATCCCCCTGGTTGGGAGGAGGGGACATCTGTAAGGTTTAATTTCTCTCTTTACTCTTTATAACCTTGTTAACAGAGACAGTGTCAGTGTAGCCTGGTATTCCCCTACAGCAAAAGACCAAAGACTTTTAACCTTTAAGATTTGGGCCAAGTATTTCTGTTATTATTACTGTGCAATACCTCCTGTGGGCGGTGTGCCTTGCTCTAACACTGGGAAGTTTCCTTTGTATAATCTTGAACTGTGTTCAGTCTATTCCTCAAAACTGGTATGGCACAACTCTTGACCCCCCCCCCCATGTATTTGCACACTGGTGCCTGGCAAATCCAGGTAGATTCAGAACAAAAAGTCTTCTTTAATTGATGATTATAAAAAGTCTAATGCTTCTTTCAGCTTCAGTGTCTTGTTTTCAACACAATACATCTCAGCATTTCGAATCTACCCGTTGTAGTATTTAAGTCCTGTCAGATTCCTGGAGGTGAAAGAATACACAAAGTGTGGTAAGCATTTCTTCACAGTTCTGTTTGTGCTTCTGTTTGGACTCTGGAGACATCAACAATGGAAAAATCTTTCCACATGCTCCTCAGAACTAAAATGGCAACAAAGTCTGCTGTGATAACAGAACTCCAAAGTATGGTGGTCCCTGGGCCATGCTTATCTAATTTAGAGGCCTAGAGCTTCCTCCAGTTGTCACTGTGTTACCAGGTGTTCAGAGCTGTGTTTTCCTTCAGCAACATATAGCTATGGGGAAATTCTTCTTCACATCACAGAATATATTCACTACAGACCTCGGAAAACATCTTTAGTCTTCAATAGATTGAGTAATGAGCTATCAATTATACTTCAGAGAAATGGAGCCATGATAAGCTGCTGTGGTAGTTTTTAAAGATTTGCTACGGAGTGGGTGAAGTCTTCCTTTCATTAATTCTTGTCTGGTCTACACCCCATAAAACTTTTTGAATTACTGTCTGCTGTCCCAGATTTTGTAAGGAGGTAAAGACAGCTGAAAGCAACGCAGAGCTAGAGCTAACAAACATTCTGTTTGCTTTCAGCTGCATCCACATCTCTGCCATTCCTGGCCCCTCAACCTCTTAGCTTATCTGCTTTCCTCTCTCACTTCCAGTTTCTCATCTGTTAGTTCTGGAGACTGCTTTGTTCTAAGAGGAGAGAGAGATTTGCAGCAGTCTGTGCAACAAGGCTTCCCTTTTTTGACTTGTAATTGGCTTCTTATTGCTGTTCACATTTCTTTCCTGTTCGATTACAGGCTCTGTTCCAGAGATAATTCCCCTCAAACTATTCTTTCTCTTCCAGACTGGAACACCAGGTTTTGTAATACATGAATACAATTTTCAAGAATGTCCTCAAAAACATACCCAGTGGAATATATTAAATTCATTCCCTTGTACCATGTGCATTAATGCTGTGTCGAAGTGTGGCAATTTTCATTGGTCTGACTTCAAATAGTGTATCCCTCATCTTTCTGTGCTCTCACTCGTATTTTCTTGAGGTCTTTTTAAAAATGCGTCTCAAAATTGTATATACTTGTTTTGAGACATCAGTCTGCTATGAAAAGTGGAAAAGTGTTCCCAGGTTGGTCTATTGAAAGAGAACATGAATTTGTACAGATCCTCCATTGGTTCTTTGACTGGAAAAGAACAGCAACAAATAACCACAGGTATTTGACTATGCTACGATTTTGGTGAGAGCAAGTTTTATTCCATTTTGGAGCTCTGATAGGTTAGATATATCTGTGGTAGTAGATATTGTTCCTGAATTTTTCTTCAGTGCTAATCTCCTGTTGAGAGGTAGTTATTTTAAGGGTTCTTACCAGATGGACTGATCTCTGATGCTGCATACTGCCAAAGACATCAGGCTAAGGAGGGCTTTGAATAGGGGAGAAAAGCTGCTCTCTAGCATCAGGCATGACCAACCTCCTGTGGTTAAGCCAATGCTCGTGGATATTACAGGATATCTTTTTTTTCTTTTCTTTTTTTTTACTAATTGCAGCAATAAAACTCTTGAGAGCGTCATCTGAAAAATGTTTTGGGTAGCTCAGCTCTGAGACTGTTACTGCTTCTTTGGAGCATGTGAAGCTGATGAGTATGGCAGGATAGATATTCCTTAGAGCCTACTTCTCTTGTTCATTGGTACACAGGACAGATTTGTTCAAAAATTTGGGGGCTGCAGGCAGGGGGTTGGTTGTGTTTCACTGAATTTTTTAGAGTCGGAAGGGACCGTAGAGATCATCTAGTCCAACTCCCCTGCCAAAGCAGGGTTGCCCAGAGCTAGAGCATGTCACTCAGGACTGCATCCAGGCAGGTCTTGAAAATCTCCACAGAAGGGGACTCCACAACCTCCCTGGGCAGGGAGCTCTGGCTTGTTCCAGGGCTCTGGCACCCTCACTGTGAAGTAGTTTTTTCTCATATTTGAGTGGATCCTCCCATGTTCCAACTTATGCCCGTTACCCCTCGTCCTCTCACTGGCAACCTCTGAAAAGAGTCTGGCTCCCTCCTCCTTCAACCCACCCTTTAGATACTTATAGGCATTAATAAGGTCTCCCCTCAGCCTTCTCTTCTCCAGACTGA
>BJBW01008028.1:1518-19789 GCA_004320125.1 Scolopax mira
TGTGCCTGGGAGACTTTGGTCATTACTTTCTCCAAGGGTTGACTGTGAGCTAAGGAAACCCATGACCTCAAAGCTTTCTCAAGCAACCGAAAGTGCCCACCTCTTCTCTCCTGAAGAAAAGAGAACACATCTTCTATGTTGTCGTGGGATGACCACAGGTTTAGATGTATGGGCCACACCAGGTTGAAACCCCCACAGCATGTTACAATCAAAATGGCCTTTTTATTTCCTCCCAAGTCCTACATCAATTTATTTCTTCCGCTATAACTTCCCAAGTTCTTTATCTTCTTTCCCCTTTACATTTCATCAACCGGAATATTTTTTTTTCTGTTTTGTTTTTTTAAAATGCATCCTTTCTCCTTGCTGCCTCTAGGGCTCTCAGCCACCAGGCCCAGTACAACCACAAGTAGGTGCAACAGCTGGAGAAAAGTCCTGCTCCAGCACCCACAAGCCAATTTGACACCCCCTCAGTACTCTTGGGAGACATTACACAGGCTGTCAGCATTGCTTTGGACTGCTTGGGATAGCTCACCTCAGTGCAAACAAGAGCTTTATTAAGCACATGAAAATGTCCAAGGCTTATAACTTTTTGAAATTGGACTGTCATCTTTTCCCCCCAACATGACAATAGCAGAAGGTCGTATAAACCCGACGAAAATACCAGCCAAGGTTAAATCTCAGTCTTTCGCTCCAAATTACAGCTAAGTGAGGTTTTATTAGCAAAGAACAGGCAAAGCCAGAACACATTTCCTTTAACAGCTGGCCCTGATTAAAAAGAAACACCAACAGACTGCGGTTCATTTTTGGCAAAAACATAAGGCACTGAAAACTGAGTCTCACAATGGCAAGGGAGAGGCAGTGTTAATAAGGATATGTCAGCTACTCCCAAACCTTGCCACAGTCAGTCACGTTATTTTCACTACCAGTAGTTATTTTCACTACCAGTAGTGAAAATAAAAGTATCTACGGATCAATGATTCAGATTACTCTGAATGTTCCTCATAGGTTGGGAAATTTGCTACAATTTTCAACAAGTATCGATTTTGATTAATACAAGAGGTTTTGAAAACCTCACTTAAAGTGCCTCCAAATAGGTTTTTCACTTTAAACACTACAAAACCCTCTGAAGATAAAGTACAACACTCCAATTTCACTTTTTACACTGTTCTGTTACAACACCTACAGAACTAGTCATTTCTTGAGAAGAGCACCACCTTTTAAAGTACATTTAACCCAACTTTTTAAATCTGTCAATACTAGCAATATTCCCTTAGGTTTTATTAAGAGGGGATAAAATATATCATTTTATATACTATGGATAGATACCGAGGTGGCTGCTTCTATGACCAAAGAGCAAGACCTTTTTTTCATTCTGCATTTGAAAGGAGCCTGTAAAAGCAAATGTCTGACCAACAGTTTACATGCTGTAGCTAAACTGAACACACACTTCAGTGACTACTGTCTCTTTCAGTTTTAGTGCTTCTCGTAAACCTGCAGTGATCTTAAGTGTTTATAAGCTACTCAACTTTTCCACATCTTCCATATTTTCTTCTCAACCGGAAAGCAAGCGTAAAATCCAAACTAGACGCAAACAAGGAAAATTTCCATCAGGTAATTTGTCACCTCGGCTTCATTTTATTCTCAAATATTCTCAAGCAAAGGCACTGAATAGCCTTTCTAGATTTTTAAAGATGTGGAACAACAACATCAACACCATATTCAGTTAAAACTGTACAACACAAATGAAACAAATATTTAATATCCCAGACTATCTCCACTTACATTGTGGAGTCCAGGTGTCTCCTCTTACTGCAGATTTGATCCACATACTTAACTTTTAAGCCATGATTGACAAGACTTTCGTGATTATGATGACAGATTAAAGTGTTCATTGAATTTAGAGGGTTTTCATTTCAGTTGTGACAGTAGTATACTGGGAGACAATGAAATACAATACCAGAGGATTAAAGGCAGCACATAACTAGTCAGGCACTGGGACTGCAATCATCTTGGTCTAACCCACACATGCTGATCACCCATTTAAACATAAAACCCTACCCTGAGCAGAGCATATTCCTTTCAAAGTCTTGCTCACGTGCCTCCTCTCATTTCTAACATAATAAATATATCATCTGACGAGGAGCTTAGTGACAGCTGCAGAAGTTAGTTCTAATTACACGAAAAAATAACTGGCTTTAAAAGGTTCAATAAGTCTCTATTGCATAACAGCACCAAAGCAGTACAATTGCTGCTTACTAGTAAAAGTAAGGAGTGTGCCAGGGCTGTGCTACTCCCAAACTCCAAACATCAGTTTCCTCTGGATAATGTATAAAAGCATCCCCTCTGTTGATACACCATTCACCTACAGAAAGAGAAAGCAACAAACCGAACACAAAGGCTTCAAAATATTTTGTTTGAATTATCACAGGAGCTCCACAACTGCAAAAGACCAAAAATGATAAAAAGGAAGTAGCTTGTTCACTTTGGTTCATGTCTTGCAGCTGCCTGTGAACTTTTGCAGTCCTGTTGGCTTTGGTACCTAAGGAGACATATATTGAACCTGACAGCAGCAGTAAAATATTTTTATTATCCTGGGCTATATCCTGCTCCTTAGTCTCTATTATTTCAAACATCATACTTGCCTGCAAAAAAGTCTTCAAAGAAAGTACAATCTCCCATGCTTTAAAAGCTCTCGTGAGACTATGCTCGTGAAATGTAGCAGTGTATCTTTGATCCACTGGACATTACTGCAGGTTGAGATGCGAGTGCACTGGATAACAACAATAAAAAGAGAATTCAGCAGATGCCAGAACAGCTAGGATTTGGATTATTCTTGCTGTACAAGCCTCTTTCTTAATTTAAGAGGACAACCAATTAAAGTTGTACTGGATCGGGCTCCGAGTAAGATTAAAGAATTAATAGATGAAAGTTTATTGTACGCTATAGTGACTTGTTTCACTCTAAGCTTTCGATTATGATTATTCTCCAAGTGTCAAAAAAATGTCTAATATAAACGTAAAGCTTGGTACATGTCCCACACAGAGAGTTTGCAGAAAGCAGCACAGGAGAATAGATGTTCTCAGCTGCTTCTCTGTGACCAGCTGTATCTTCAGTAGCTTGGAAACCATCCAGCACTGTCACTTTGTCAGTCAGCTGTAACCCCACGTTGAACTTCAAGAACTTAATCCACTCTATTATTGCCTTTTCACAGGTGGAACCTGTGCCCTTTTCTTTTATCAAGGTCTGTCTCGTGACATAATAGAGACTCCAAAAATCTAATGACTGTTCATATGAATTTATATAGATCGTCCTTTAGTCATAGGAAGAAAATGACTAGCAGTACAAATAAGTAAAAAAATTCCATCTCTAGCAAAGCACATGGAGTTAATCTATCATTTTAGACTGCCAGACACACAAATATACACTGAGTCAAGTACACACACAAAAGAGCTTTCTACTTGAAGGCAACTCCAGAGGGCCTTATCAGCTTTGATTGAGGCAAATCTCCCCCCGAGGCTATAGGACTTGAGCAAATGAATTAAAAAAGAAAAAAGGAAAAGAAAAGGCATCTTTAAGTTTGGCTTGATCTCAAAGGAAAAACTAAGTAATGGATATATTTCCTAATATATTGTAAGGCTAGCTATCTTCCAACATACAATAGCTTATACATCCTTATATACCAAAATTACACTCCAGATACTTATAACCTGTTATTGTTCATGCTTGAAGGTTAGCTACAAACCTTACTCACAGTATTTTCAGAGTGAAATAAAGACATTAATCATGTTTTTTTTGCATACGTACTACAAGCACAGACTGAATGCTAATTTGACTGGTGCTTAAGTCAATCAAGTTAACCAAATTTGGTAGATATCAGCATACTTTTCTAATTCTGTCCTTGCATGAACAGGTAGGGGTGTAAGGCAGTTATAAGAGTAACACACCTCACTCTCAACAGGGCAACCTGCTTTGGTCTTCCATCTGCAAAACACAACTGCAGATTTCCACAATCAGAAAGTAGCAATAACATTTGGAATGAAAGGACAATAATGGAGAACAAGCTCTTGGCTTTTTACAAGTCAAGGTACAAGCAGCCTGGCATGTTCTGCTGAAGAGCTATTGAAAATCTGACTCTGAGCATCATGATAAAATCTTTGGGGAACTGACAATAACAGAAGGTTATTCCCTGTACAGATGTCTGAGCAAGAGCTACATTATTAACCTGCCCAGATGTGACGTATTCAAGGTGTCACAAATGGAATAAAGCACTTTTTACAAACATCTTTCTTAGTGAAACTGGACAGTATGACCTAACATTGCCTCAAAAGAATGGGAAGTTGAAAAGCACTAGGCTCTGTATTACACCTCAAGTGCTGTCCGGAGTTAATAAATTTATATGGTGCTGTACTTAAATATCCTGAAAGCAGAGTTTACAGGAAGTTAAACATTAACACTTTGCTATGACTAAGTGTTGCTTTTCACTAGAGGCAGGGAAAAGTGATATTCATAATATAACGGGAAGTTATATGCATAACCCACATCAAGGTTAAGCATTAATAAAAGAATCTTCTTTTAAAATTTAATCTAAAATTCAAGGGTTGTCTGAGTCAGGAAGTGAAACATCCTCCTACCCCCTTACGGTTACAACACTGTCCTAGCAAAGGCCACAGACCTCCTGAAAGTGTCCAGTCTTCTTCTTGTAAAAACACTATGTGAGAGAGAAGAGCCCTCAGGAAACAAAAAACAAAACAAAACAAAACAAAAAACCCCAAAGAAAGGACAAAGTCTACAGCTTTACTTAAATCCCAAAATCAGTGATATGAACTCCGACGTTCCTGAATAAAATACTTGGCAATAATGTTTGGAACAAGTTATATTTTGCACATAAACCTACTTGGCAAGCCAGGCCGTATGTTATTGGAATAATTTCTCTTGATTAAGGGCACAGACTAACTCCCTGGTGTCAGGCATGAGCAAGTGTGCCAGGGTCTGGCCATGTTTCTCAGAGGTTAATACAGGGTGACGATCATCTGCTGACACTAAAAAGTTAACACTCAAAAGTAATCAGGAAAAAAACCCACAAAATTCGTTAATAAGGAATGAGTCTCTACTAGAGACACATGGCCCAAACAAATCTAATTGAATTAGAGGACAGGGAGATCCGGATCGTGTCATGAGAAAACTGAGACAACAAATGAACAATTTAACATCAGGACAACATTCACATATTAAATAAAGTTAGACCTTTTACTATTAATCTATCTTTCTGAAAGACCGTATTCATTTCTGTACCAAAAAATATCTACTCAGCTACTGGTGCAATGTCAGATGTACCATTAAAATCACTTTATATCAGAATCGGAGACAAAGGAAGAACATCTCAAGAATTTATGTCAAAATCAATGGTGTTGAAGTAGTACTAGGATTAAGCACTTTTGGATGAGGATAGATGGGAAGACCAAAATCTGGAATAGATCACTCAGAGGCTCAACAGGAGTTCAATAGGGGTGGCCAATTCACTTCTATTCTCTTGAAAATCTTTCTCCATTCACCGTGGAAAGGGTACTTTGACACCAGATACTGAGTCATGTAGCTATTGTGTTTTAAAAGAATCATTTGGTGAAGAAAGGGAGGAGGGAGAGAAGCTTTCTACCTTTTTAGTCTTGACTGCCTGTGGAAATGTCATCACTGCCAGAAAATGTCCAGATTTCAGCTGCTTCAACTTTGTGGTCTGTAATGTCATTATTGTTACTATGTTCAGATTTCCCTCTTCTCGTTATCACAATAGTCAAAGAAAGAGATTGTTCCTTCACTTATGGAAAAAAGCAGTAAATGGAACTAACACCTTATGACTGAACCCTGGTTTTGATTATTCATACATTCACAAAGATGCTACAGTTTTTCCTCTTCTAAGGTATAACAAGATACAAGTAATCTTTTCTCTAAAAATAAAACCAAAACCAAAAGCCAGAAAACAAAGGTGTTGCCAGTTGGTTCAAAAGGTCTCTGAACCAAGTATCTTTCTGATTCATAAGCCTGGTCTCTCCTTGGCCTTGTCTAAAACACCCTACAGACAAGGGGTGCTCTCCATTGAGCCTCTCTATTGAAATATGAACAAGGTAATGAATATATAAGGTTGGTCCCAAGCCACAGACTTTCTAGCACCACCATGACAAATATTCTATATTTAGCATACAGGCTATAATAATTTCATCTGTAAAGCACTTGAGATTTCTGGAAGAAAACACCTCAGAGCTAGTTACTGTTAGTAGCACCATTACCATCAGTGCCACTGGTACACTATCAGTCTTAATTAATACTGAGCTCATCTTCCAGGGTACAATAATGTAACTTTCACCTTTCAACATATACAAAGTTTTCTAAGGTTAAAATACATACTTTGGATGTACACAAGAAGTACTGTTACAAGAAATTCATAATAAGTAGTTGCCTCATTTGTCAGACTGTCATGCATAGCAAAAACTTCTTCATCTGAAGAGTTTGACTATAGATTTGACTATAAGGCACTGATTTTTTTTCTTTGTATGCTTGATCAGGAAGCGTGCATCCAAAAGTTTAACATTAAAGTCTACAAGTGTATGCAATGTATGTCAATATTTGAGGAAGAACAGCTCAGAGTGGTGAAGCTATTTCAAATCAGGTTATTGCTTCTGCATGAAGAAGCAGATTAAATATGGAAAACAGTTTGCTAGCACTACTAAAAATTGCAGGTGCTTGCTATTATGGAGCTTTCCGAAATCTTCATGTATTTATAATCTCTGGTTAATATAGGGTTTTTACAGCAGGACCAGCAGGGGATTAATAAAAATACCTTCCAAAGTTTTCTGAATTGCACAAAATTCTAAGATAATGTTCAACATTGTCTTGCAATTCTCTCAAACAGTGAATCTATCACACAGGAAATGAAGTAGTACTGAATGATCAATGGTACCCAAGTCATTTGCTCAGCACACAATGTAAAATCTTGATTATCGAATCACAGAATCATTTTGGTTGGAAAAGACCCTTGGGATCATTGAGTCCAACCATCTACCCTACCCTACAAAGTTCTCCCCTACACCATATCCCCCAACACCGCATCTAAACGACTCTTAAACACATTCTGGGATGGTGACTCCACCACCTCCTGGGCAGCCTATTCCAATGCCCGACCCCTCTTTCTGTGAAAAATTCTTTCCTCATGTTCAGTCTAAACCTACCCTGTTGGAGCTTGAAACCATTCCCTCTCGTTCTGTCACTAATTACCAGCACCAACCTCTCTACAATGTCCTTTCAAGTAGTTGTAGAGAGTGATGAGGTCTTCCCTCAGCCTCCTCTTCCTCAAACTAAACAGTCACAGCTCCTCCAATCACTCTTCATATGATCTATTCTCCAAGCCCTTCACCAGCTTCGTTGCCTCCTCTGCACTCACTCCAGCACCTCGATGTCTCTCTTGTATTAAGGTGCCCAGAACTGGACACAATATTGATCATTAAGTTTTTCATACATCTCAGAAAGCTGAACGTTAGTCATGACTACAAAAGAATCTTTGCCCCACTAAGAAATTTTGCACCACATGGACAGAACAGGATAGAAAATACTAGACTGGAGCCCAAAGTCCTCATTTATTACAGTAAAGGTGTAAGTGCTTTTACTGTTCCCTCACTGCATCCATCACCAACTCCTGGTATCAGGATCAGTCCCAGTTTTCTGAACTACCTCATTCTTGCTCACTACACAGCGTAGAAGCAGCTGTTTCTTTGCTTTCCATGAGACTGAAAAGTATTTATATGTATCTAGAACATATAATACTAGAGTGTAGAGTACACTTTCACAAAGAATAAAAATTCTAGCTGACCAGTCAAAGTATCTCAATACCTTTTCTTTGTAATGAGACTCTCAACACCTTCCACAGCAGTAAAACACACAGGCTTCATTCCTATTTTCATAATTAACTGCCCATGTTCAGGATGCTGTCACATATGAAAATTACAACAAAAAAAAAAAGAAATCAGATTGAGAGTTGCAATCTACTTAACCTGTGCTCACATTCTGTAGAAAATCACGTTGCCATAGCCTACGTTGAAGACTTCCATCAGTTAATACCTGCCTGAAAAATGGGAATTTTTGAATAAAGGACATAATGTGCAGCCTTGGGAATTAGCAGTTCTTATTAATTTAATAAAATAACAAAAATCTGACAAGAACACAACTATTATTTTGGCATCTTTCCATCAACACAAGAAACTGTTCTCAGGACTATATAAAACTCTTAAAGGAGCTTAAACTGCTTTCTCATAAAACACATAAACTAAGTTTCAAAGCCCAAAAAGAACATGATCAAAAATGGTACTTAATTCAGAATCCTGCTGTACGTGTGAATATCCTAAACCTTTTCAGTATTTCTAATACCTTTGCACTATGCTATATTGCTCCTGTGAGGAGTGACTCGCTTGGTTTCTCTTGAGAACTCAGTCTCCCAGGATCACATCATCACCATATGAGCTATAAAATTACAGAACCTAAACACTGAAACTTGAATCACTCAGTATTTACAGTTACTATACTTTGCACATGAAGATAGTTTATTGGCTGTCAATTCTTAGAGTAGCCATCTACTGTAAAGTCTTGGTCAAGTAACATTAAAAGGATCCAATCGATTTTCTATGTTTCAATGCAGATTGACTAATATCAAAAGTATTACATACAGGAAAAGAATAAATGTTCTGTATTTAGAAATCACAATCAGCTTACTCTGAAATGTAGGATTATTATGTATGAGAATAATGTTACATTACTATGCTTACTAGTCTTTCTGGCAGTGCAAGATCAACACGTATGCATTCTGTAACATTCATGTATTGCTCTAGGTTTCAAATCTGTAAATCCTTATCTCCTCCTGGTATACAGTAAGCCATCATGTGCCTGGTGAGTTCATGCCAGTTCTGCAATAGCCACGTGCAAACTTGCAGACTGGGATTTGATTCCTGTCTAAAGCAACAACCTCTGCGGTTGGGCGCCATGCCCACGCTGGTACAATGACAATGCTATGTCAGCTTCTCATTGTTTAAGGTGATGGATTTCACATGGGGGCACGTTATCTTGCTGGAGTCAATGGTATTTTTTTCCTTGGGAGCAAGCTGGAACAGCACAGGGCTCTGCCAATTTGAAAGCACTGTGATGTGTCTCTACAGCCTTTTTCATAGGTGACACTATTCAGCAATTTCTATTGAGTACCCTGCCAGCACTTTATCCTGAACAGGTGCTCAACAAATTTTCAGACTATTACAGTGCAATGTATCTGAGCAAATCAAGCCAACCCTCTCTAGCAAACAGTAACAGCAGCACACAAGCAGACTGGCACATCACATTTAACAGGACCCTCAATAGGATCCCACCCCATTTATTTGATCAAGGATCACACGTTACCTTGAGGAGGGCAAAAGGGCTTCCAACTTTGAAACAACAGGCAAAGTTCATTCTCAGCAACAGTTCCCAGTTTTATTCACAACTGAAGAGAAGCTTCAGAGTATCTTCTTGTTACTCAGCCACCACAGAATGCAGCCTGGTCCAAAATGTTTTCCCAAGGCTTACTCTTGTTAATTCAACACTAATAAAAATGTAATACCTTTGGTATCACGAGTGAAATAAAACTGCCCATTTACATATTGGAACTCATGGTATTTGAATAAAGGTTTGTAACATTCCTTACAACAGAAAAAAAAAAAATAATGGGGATATTAAGTATCTTGTTGAAATGTTTGGTTCTGGAAAATGGGAAAAACAACCAGCAGCCTCTTGTTTGGTTCTGGAAAATGGGAAAAACAACTAATAAAGAGTTCTTTAGAAATCAATGCTGGATAAAGAGTAAAAAAGAATCCACCCTGTGCTTCCCATGTCCATCCAGCACAACCAAAAAGCTAACGATTCAATACCATTCACTACAAAGATTGAGACCATACCAGATGTACGTTAGAAAAAGAATAGGTGCGGTCACCTGAAAAAAAACCCAAAACCCCCAAACCAAAATGAGTTTATATAAGTAACTTTTTAGAAATAAGGATACAGTGTTTTTTACAAATATAATGAACTATAAATATCTTTGAAATAGTTATTCCAAAGGTAAGCAAATAAAACCTGCCAATGTTTTGAAAATCCATAAAGGGATAATTTCCCACTACGGACTCTGCTCACAGGAATGCACTGTCAGACATTAAAATCACCTGAGAGGGGTTCACAAGGAGACAAGAGGTGGCTTCCTCTGTCTGTGGAGGCCTGCAGAGTGCAGCACCAACAAGCCCTAGAAACTACCTACTGAGCTACAAAGTCTTCACTGCAGACTATCCATCAAATGGGGTTTTAGCACACACTAAGGCCAGAATATCCTGGAAGGAGACATTTCCACATTCATAATTCATTTGTTCTATGTGACTCTGAGCAGGTCATAAAACTTCTCCAGACTTCGGTGTTTCTCCGAATGAAACGGGTACAACCACCCCAAACTCTGGATGATGCTGATAAATGTGATCTCAAGCAAAGCAGCTTGAGATCATGGATCAACATCCAGTGAAAAGAGCAAACTATTACCAGTTCTTCTTCATCTGCTGCTCCATGCTTGGGGATCTAGTTTTAGCAAAACAGATCATAGAGAAAAATCACAAAATCTTCACAGACCTTTTAAGGAACTAGTTAAAAGTCCCACCAGAATTCCTCAGGCACCTCCAGAGCATTATCTGAGTGCCACAAACAGATTCAATAACAGGTCCAGCAGCACACTAACTTGTATTGTGTTGGGCAGCAGGGGTCGAGGTAAGAAAAGGGTTATCAGACAGTGAGTAATGGAACACCTGCTGTCACCTATAGTCCTCGTTGAGCCCATGCTATACAGTTTCACCACCGACAGCATCAGGGGGTGAGTAATGCTGCAGGCCAAACACGGGCCTGTCTGTCAACCTCCCGGGGTTTGGACAAAATGTCCCAAGAAGCTGATGTAGTAGCGACATTCAAGAAATGCAGGAATGGTGGCTGGATCCTAGCCATTCAGCAATGGCATTAGCCAGTCACGCTGTGGGCATTATCCTTCAACCCTATGAAAGCCTTCATTGTATGAGAGTCACATACGTGGAGTCAATATGGCCCCTCAGGACGACTCAAAACCTTCCTCCCTCGTCAAGCTCTTCAGCACTGGAAAGAAGTTGAAGTGATATCTCTGAATTGAAGCAGGAGGGCAGCCCAAAGCGCTGCTGAAGCATCCAGCTGTGCATCCAGCTGATTAATGCTGGCCTGACCCACTGCAGGGCTCCCATTTGCACAGGTGCAGGAGAGGACTCCAGGCTTGAATGGAAACAGCGTAAGCACCGCTCATTTGTCACGCACAGGACACGTGGTTAAAACCTAGAGACCCTCTTCTTCACTTTGCCTCCTCAGCATCCCAAAGGGAAACGTTTACACACACCTACAGACAAGGATTACAGGAGCTGGATCCCATTCAGCTGGGGCTGAACTTTCTCTCTTCCCTTGCTACATCCATTGCATAGAAGACAAATATTTATAGTCACAACTGAATCTGAATCAGCGATTCTGGCACCTTCTAAAGTCTTTATTCTAGAGAAGCTTCCACCAATTTTAAAACTATGTTTTCTTGCATATGACCTGCAGGATATCTGGTGTCTTCAGCAGTGCTACATGCTGCAAGAAGGTCAAACAACTCTATATCTGTTTCTTAAATCATCATAATTTTCAAAAATATGAGAATCATTAGAAATATAACAAGTTCCACCTAAACATGAGGAAGAACTTCTTTACTTTGAGAGTGGCAGAGCCCTGGAGGAGGCTGCCCATGGAGGTGGTGGAATCTCCTTCTCTGGAGACCATTCAAACTCACCTGGACATGTTCTTGTGCAACCTGCTCTGGGTGGACCTGCTTTGGCAGGTGGGTTGAACTAGATGATCTCCAGAGGTCCCTTCCAACCCCATGTGATTCTGTGATATATACAAATGCTTCTTTATAACAGAATCATATCATTACATATGTATACTGGAATTATATATTGTAAGCTCATATTGGGTTAGCCAAAGGGTATGCATACCCTGGTGTTCAGACCATCATTATATACGTAGAACTAATGAAGTGTCTGCCTACGAGCAAGAAGTTCTCTGAGAAACTGACTTTATAAGCTGGCAGTACAGTGGCAGTCACCTCTGAAAGAGATTTCATTTTCTAGAAAGGTTTTCAGACAAGTGGAACTGAATCAATAGCTACTTCCTTTCTCTGATGGTCTCTAGGTTCTTCAGTTAATTTAGATTTGTTGCCCACCTACAAAGAACAACTTAAAATCTTTTTAAAAACCTCCAAATTTATCCAAGTCACTGGAAAACACAGAACCAGAGTTCAGTGTTGGCCTCAAAGTAAAGGAGTATCTTTTTAGGCACCCTTTTACCTTGCCAGAACCCAATCACTAGGGAAGTACTATATTTCAGGCAATAACATTTGAGAAGAAAAAGCTTCTATAAAGTGCCTCGGAAAACCCAATTTCTAATCATTCAATTACTTGGCTCTGTGGCTCCCTTCCACGTTGGGACAGAGAGGTTGGTGTGGAGGGGATGTGGAGCCCAGAACCACAGATGGGCACGCAGAGGACTCCATTTATTACCATGTTCATAACTACAGGGCTCCTGTATCCCCAAATAGGTGGCTGCAAACAACACCCTACTCTGGGGCCGTGAGCTTGTCTAGTTAATATTCTGCCCAGAATTCTCATTTTTTTAATACACACCACCAGGTGTTACCTACCCAAGGCACTGCCTAGATAAATAAGACTTGACTAAATCTGCCCAGCTCAGACTGTCTAGATTAATCCAGCATGTGTTGGATAACAAAGGTAACATTTCTTATAAGACATACAGGCAAGAGGCCAGAGGGTGATAGAAACCACAGCAGCAACCACTAATTAGCTTCAAGGAAGGAGGAAGTCAGAGAGATTGGCTTGAGGCTATGTGACTATGCCAATGATCTAATGTAGAGAGAAATAAATAGTTAAGACAATACTCCCAGGGCAGGCAGAGGGACTGGGGGGGGAGAAATGTAATACGTGGGTGTCTGATACATACCTTGTAGAAGCTGCAGCCTGATTGAGAACAACTGCTACGTGTAGAAGGCACTTGTTGCCTGGTTGAATGGATACCCCATTCCCCCAGAGCTGGACAGGTCTGTCTGTAGGACTGAGCTCTAATTTGTGTGTGATACACACATGCTTATTAAAGAAGAATAGCTATTGACCCACTGTATCTGTCTTGCCAAACAAATACATCTTAGATAATACGTCAACATGTCCTCCTCCAGTGGTTCTCCAGTGGTTCTCCTCCAGTGGCCACCTCACCCTCTCTACCATGAGTACTTCTGAACGTTAGTTGTACTGCAGTGCATTACTAACTAGAGTAATATGAAGACTCGTAACAGCTTCAGAAAAGTTTTTAGAAGAATTAAGACACCAGGAGAAAAAAAAAGAAGGAAAAAAAAATATTATTTCAATGACCAAATAAAAACCCCAAGAGATGAAGTTGCTATGTAACACACAAATGTCACATGCTCTTTTAGAAAGGTTAATAACAACAACTCTTAAAAGAAAATCCAAAGCCTCATGCCTCACATCTGCAAACTGCCAGGTGTTTGCTCTTAAAAACAAAAATTACCTTTAAGTGACAGAAATCACTTGTGGAGAAAGTCAGAATGTTTGAAAACTAAATTATTTCTCTTGAACAAGGAAGTCTTTTTGCATTTGTATAAAGCAAATATTCTAGACAGACAAGGAAAGAGACATAGGAGTGTTGTCAAGCGTTTTCCAAGGTTTGGCCATTTGATAAAGCCTTTGATAATTTATTCATGAATGTTTAATCTGGGGCTTTAATCTTCAAACGCCTTCATAACTAACAGATTTGCTTTATTTTCCTTCCATATCCTGCTCCAATATAATTACTTTTTAGTTCTGCAAGTGATTTTCTGTATCGATTAGCCCAGCAAGGAACATGTCCATCATCCAGACTTAACTATGCTTATCACAAATTAGTGAAAACTAGCAGGGAAAGGAACCACTCACGTTGTTTACTCAGACAAAATTAAAAGGTACATTTCTGGCATGTGAGGCAACCATTAAAATATAGGCCTTTCAAGTACTGAAATGTAAATGAACACTTTCCTTCATCTCCAGTTCGCTCCAAGTGTTACTGTGATGGTAATTTATTCATAAATGTTATGAAGAAATACTTTCCTTGTGACTTTCAAACACTAACACTCCAATTTGGATGTCCAGAAGAATATACTAGATTGAAATTACACTTAAAAGTTTATTTTCTCAACCACCATCATCTGAGCTTATAAAAATAACAGCACTCTGAGTGAAGTTATTTTGGGTCAAGTACGAGGTACTGAGTGATGAAGGCAGAAGGGCACAGGCAGAAGACAATGCTTGTGGCAGTGTTTCCTGAAGAGTCATTTGTAAGGATAAATAAACACATTAGCAAAAAAACCCTGAGTATAAATACCTTCTACAACTGTGCATGTAGACTCATTTCCTCATTTTTTAATATTGTGAAAAGAGGGGGAAAAAAGTAAGTCAATTGCAGACTATGTTTATAAGAGGCTTAGAAAGACATGGAGAGCTTTCAAAAGCAGCTTCTGTCACTTCTGAGGTCAACAAATTATTTTGGGGTCAACTATGTCAACTTTTCACAGCCTAAGTATAATGTGTAGCAGAGTACTCCATTCCCCTTTTGTAACAAATGAGAATTCTTTAGCTAAAATAGTCACTTAACCAATTTCTTTCTTTAGAAAATTATATAGGTGAATTTTTTCCAATCTGAAACAGGGTGACACATTTCAACACATCTTCAATAAGTATTGCACTTTTTTACAAATTTTCCAGATTTTCCAAGGACAACGCTCTGCTGTTGAATATCTGTTGAAGATCAGAAATGAACCCCAAACCTGAACAGAAGTATCTCCTCAAAACTATGACCAAGATTAGTCTTTTAAGTAAAATGTAAGTGCTACCCAGCTCTTTGCTGGTGAGCGACATCTGTACTTCTTGATGCTGAAACGGTCCAGCAGATCACAGAATCACCTAGGTTGGAAGGGACCTTTTAAGATCATCTAGTCCAACCAATGAAAAAAAAAAACCCAATCCAAAAAAAACCCCAACCAAAACAAAAACCCCACACAAACCCTACACCACACCCAAAACAACACCAATCCAACACTAATCCATATCCCCAAGCACGATGTCAACTCGTCTCTTGAATACCTCCAGGGATGGTGCCTCAACCACCTCCCTCNNTGCCTCAACCACCTCCCTCAGCAGCCCATTCCAAGGCCTCACAACCCTTTCAGGAAAGAAATAGTTCCTAATATCTAACCTGAACCTCCCCTGGCACAACTTGAAGCCATTACCCCTTGTCCTGTCATCTGTGACCTGGGAGAAGAGACCTCTCTACACCCTCCTTTCAGGGAGTTACAGAGAGCAATAAGATCTCCCCTCAGTCTCCTCTTCCCCAGACTGAACAACCCCAGATCCCTCAGCCTCTCCTCATAAGGCTTGTGCTCCAGACCCATCACAAGCTTTGTTGCCCTTCTTTGGACCTGCTCCAGCCCCCCTTGGTAGGGGGCCCAAAACTGGAGAGAGTACTCAAGGTGAGGTCTCACCAATGATCACTGCCGATCAACCCTACTAGCACATGTGATCTTGGTTTTATACAACTTGAAGATGACTGGAGATGGGCTACCTCCAGCCTTCTGGCTAAGGAGCCAAACCAAAGCTTTGATGAGGTACAGTCACGCATCTGTATGGCAACACATTAAGAAGTATCCCCAGCAAAGAGTGTGCAGAACTCCTCAAGTCTCATTATTGGGAAAAAGATGGCAGCCCAAGCTGTGGAAAGTACTGGCTCAGTCTGTACGTGGATAGGCTTGTCCTTTATGAATAATTCGTGACAATTTCTTTTTATGGAAAGGAAATTATTTCCACTAAATTCTGCAAACAAATTCACTGTCTATCAAAAGCATTTTTAATGAACGCGGCGACAGAGCAGACTGCTCTCTTACACAGAATGTTCTGTAAGGGCTAAGAAAGCCTGAGAACTTATTCTCTGAACGTGCTTCTAAGTGGAGCTCAGCTGGCACCTAGCCCACAAAACAAACAGATACCTTGCAGCCTCACAGTACAGCTATTTTGGGAACCACAATGAGTTCTAGAAGCTTCACAGTAACGTAAGAAATTTCTCCATAGATAACTACTTTATATTGCATTTAACAGGGACTGATTCTGGCCTCAGTCAAGATCCTTTGTCTCTCCTCTTCCTCCATAAGGAATGATTTATTTATGGTAATAGAGCAGCAGTGGCTAAATTAAAGAGAAATCACAAAAGAAAGAAAACTTGGGAAGAAGGCAATGCATGCTATGCCTTCAAAAACACACTCTGTATTTCAGGTCAGTTTTTGGTCCAAGGACAACATACCTTCTTAGCTGTTCTGTGACAGCACCCACTTGTAGCCATGTGTATGTTCTTAACTTGGAGGCTTAATAAGGCATCAGACTCATTTCCCCAGGAAACCCAGTTTAACCTCAGTGCTGTCTACGTCAGATTCTCCAATGTGCCAATTATGATGCTGGAAATGGATTCCTCATTTCTTGGAAGTGACACTATAGAGAAGCACTGAGTAATTAAAAATAATTTTAAAATTCAAATATTTGCCTTTTAATACTCAAGTCTTAGAATTTCTGTAACAGGCTTGTTGACCCACTAGATAAAGAGGAGTTTCAATAAAAAGGCTAAGGAGCATATACATATTTTATGCTTTGAAATATCTGTATCTAACACTATTCTGATAGAACAAAGATGAATGGTAAAGCAGCTGGTAGAACCTAAATTTTATCCTACAGCATAGGAATACATTACAGATGAACCAAAAAAAAAATAAAAATCTTCTCTTGCATTTGCTCATCATCTGTTTATCTTTTGTATACTCTGTGAGATATAAGTATCCTTCAGTCAAGGAGAACATGAGAAAAGATAAGTTATTTCTCACCTTAAAGAAAAATTTGTATAGCTTTGGATATAGCCTGGCTTGTATCACTGTAATCCAGAGTGATTCTGGAGAGTTCTTTTTTGAACTGCATCATTTTATCCTTTTTTTCTTTTTTTAATTTATTTCATAGACTATTTATATTTACAGCTTAATTTCCTCCATAATGGCATTTTAGGCATTCATAAAAAAACCTCACGAACGTGGCTGGAAGCAAGTACTTATCTCTCCAAGTAGTTTTAGGAGGAAAAACTCTCAGGGTAGCTCTGCAGGCTGGATGTCCCACTGTTTTCTAATCCTCTTGCTATTTCATGACTCCATTTTCTAGAAGCCTGTGCCCTTCATTTATTTTGTGTCAACACTGTGATTGCTATTACTTTTCTCCTCCTTTATCAACTGCAGGCTTCTAGTTATCAGCTAGCATAGCTGAAGTTGGGTATTGAGCTGAAAACATTATTAGGTGACACTGCTGGAAGAAAAGGTGTCACAACAACGTGTCTAGAGACAAAGCACTGTAGCCAGAGAGACAAATTTTCAGAACAAATTGCAGTTCTGAGTAAAGGCAGTCTGCAGCATCCAGTACCATACTTTGAAAAAGGATAGACGTTTGCGACATCAGACTTCACTGAGTCATATGAATTCAAAGCTTTTATCGTTTTGCAAGCAATTATCCAAAAGTTATAAAAAGTCCAGCTCAAATTTTCTTTTTATTTATACTTCATAGCGGGATTCATGTATCATGTTCTCAGATTTTATTACCTTTCCTGTCAAGAAGTAAAGAAACAGCTATTTCAACCAAACTGTTCAGTTAAGGAGCTCAAGTGTGTGTGTTCAGCAACTGTTGACTCAATGCATGAAAACTGGAGCTTTCCATACACAGGGGCACCCCAAAGTTACTTTCACTTTTTTTTTTTAATAGCTCATTGCAGTTACTGCAGGTTCAGTTATTTAGCAAGCTAACACAGCTACCTCTTACAGGAATATATTCTTATTGTACTGATAACTGTTTAATACATAAATATAAAGCAATCAGATTATATAAGTGATAATACCATACCTTATTTAAAGATCTTTAGAAAAAGAGGTCCATAATAGAGATTGCACCAACTTAAAATCATAAAATCGTTTAGGCTGGAAAAGACCTTTAAGATCATGGAGTCCAACCATTAACATTTAGCACTGCCAAGTCCACCA